>PVIY010003672.1:0-110400 GCA_004026745.1 Myrmecophaga tridactyla
ATTTCTTAGAACATTTGCATCAATTTAGAAAAAGAAATAAAAAGACATCAGAAAAAGAAATAAAATGATAATAGAGAAAAAAAGATTATACATACCATACCCCTTACCCCTTGCTTTCATTTATCACTAGCATTTCAAACTAAATTTATTTTTTCATTTGTTCCCCCTATTGAATAAACTTCTTTTAATAAAATCCTTGTTTCAGAGCTCTGAATCTAAGAGAACCCAACTAAGTAATTATTTAGGATAAAACTTTAACTCTAGTAGTTCTTCAACTACAGCCATCATTCTAAAGCAGCGGTAGTGTCAGTCTTAAGAATTTCCTTCCTCTATAGTGATGTCATTTTTGTCAGCTACCTCCTGTCACTGATTCAACTGCTCCCTTTCCTAATGCCTCAGAATTTCTTCATGCTTCCAGTGTGGGTCCTTGCCAAAACTATCAATGATCCTGTTTACTTTCATGGAATTTATAAGGACCTAAGTTATCAAGAGAGGTTGAAGGAGTATTTTTCTGTTTTCACTACTCAGTACCCAAAACAATTCTAAATGATACCCAAATATTATCCCTACTGATTTTCTGCTTTCTTTTGGTAAGACTGGTAAGGTAACTAATACTACTGGATCCTCACTGAATTGTTTTAAGTAAGGATCCAAAGGGATTTGCCTGAAACATACATCAGTTACCTCTGCTTTTATTACTCCTTATGTTTGCCATTATAACTGGTAAAATTTAATCATAACTATATTACCTTATTTGGGGCTAGTTAAATGGGCAGGCTTTCTCTTTTTCTTCACAGCAACATTAAGCTTCACAGCAACATTCACACATTTTTATGATTTTTGAAATCATTGTGCGATTGTACATTTTCTTTATTGAAATATTTCTAATTTATAGGAGATTTGCTTTATTAAAATGAATAAATTTTATTAATCCTATATGATCCCCATATGAGGAGATGAGAAAAAAATGATAGTGGTGGAATTTTGATGCAAGTTATAAGGACTTTAGGTTCACAGAAGAAATTTGACCAATCTTGCAGTCCAGCTCCCCAATAGAGATGTGATAAAATTAGTCAGTCAACATCCAGCTTAGGTTAGATCTATTGGCCAGACCTCTTAAGCCAGATCATCTTGTAGGCTGTCAGCCAACATTTAGATGGCTGCTGCCAAGTCAGGCACTGATCTTAGTTAAAAAAAGTAAGGTCAGGGTGGGCCACGGTGGCTCAGCATGCAGAGCTCTCACCTGCCATGCTGGAGACCTGGTTTCAATCCCCAGTGCCTGCCCATGTTAAAAAAAAAAAAGTAAGGTCAATGTGGCTGTGTTGGGGCCAAGTGTTCATGCTTTGTCAAGTTATCAGTGGTCAGTGTGATAGGGTTATGTGAAACAGAGAAATGAGACCGTTGTGCAGGAAATCCTTGTGGTTTTGTTTAAATGGAGATTGTGATTATGACAAATACTCTGGGATGGTTCTGAATGAGTAGTGTATGGGTGAGATAACTTACTTGGTCCATATATTGCAAAAACCCAATTCCCGCCATTACCTCTTTATAACCTGCCTATCCATTCATGATTCCAACACTTGCTAGTGTGTGACCTAGAAAAAGTTAAGTTTCAGTTTCCTAATCTAAACAATGGGGATAAAATTATTCTTTGTATAGTTGTTGTAAGGGTTAATTATATAAAATGTTTTTAACAACATTTTTTAGAGGCACTGATAAGTCATTTTGAAAAGATGGGGATAGATAATCATCCTACAGGAAAGGGTGATGTTGAACAAGTGCAGGTAAGCAATTATTCGATCTACAGCAAATGGACTTCAAGGATTCAATGATTATCTTTTATCACTTTTCATCATTCATATAAAAAATTTGTGAAGCCTTTTTTTTACGTGGCTGTTTTATGACAATTAAATGGGTTTCATCTCTCAAAATGAATTTAAACTTTTTATTCTTTATTTTATTATCCAGTGTCTCTTAGCATAGAACTTTTTTTTCTTTAGCATCAGTTGCCTCTGTTTTACTTCGCTTAATCAACAAATATTTATTGAGTGTTTACTCTGTGCCTGGCACTATTTTAATTGATGGAAATATAGCAGTGTATAAGGCAGAGTCATTGAACTCATGGAGTTTGTGTTCTAGTAGAATGCAAAGTTTTCCTTGAAGTCTTTTCTAATAAGGTGATGTTTAACCTTGGACTTGAATGAAGTGAAGAAGTGAATAATACAAATATTGAGATAAGAGCTTTTTAGGCAGAGTGATTGGAGATGGGCTCAGAGGCACAAGAACCTAGAATATATGTGGCACTGAATTTTATTTTAAGTGTGAAGGGAAGCCATTTCAGGGATTTGAGCAGGAATTTGGTATATTTGTTTTAAATATCTCATTCTGCTTGCTGTGTGTAGAATAAACTGAAGGTATAAGATTGAAAGTAAAGAGCAGATGGGTTGGCATGCTATTGAAATAATCCAGGTAAGAAATGATGGTGTCATGGACAAGGATGCTAACACTGGAGGGAATGGAATGTGACTAGACTTGGAAAATATTAAAATACAGAGCCAATAAGACTTATTGATGGATTGACTATAAGACATGGAGGGGAGAGTGGAGTAAAAAATAGCTCCTAGATTTTTTTGGCTGAGTTGGGTAAAAGAATGTGTATTTTAATGAAATGAAGAAGACTGAAGAAATGAGCTGTTGAGTAGGGAATGCTGAGTGCAGTTGTGAGTCTTTTAGTTTTGAAATACAAACATCTCTTCTTTTGACCTCTACAGAAGTGACCGCTCCTCTTTTGACCTCTTCCAGTGGTGGAAGTTCCAGCAAAATGAGATACAGGCAACAGTGAGGGAGGTAAGGGGAAAGTCAAGAAACTGTGTTATCCTGAAAGCCAACTATTAGTCGAGAGATTCCTTCTTTTAGTTTTAGTACATCACACATGTGAATCACAAACTGAGCTTTTCTGTTGTAAAGACTCTAGTCCACCTTGTCTAGTGGATAGTTTCTTCCAAGAACGAAGAAAAGGTAACAGGAGTCTTGTTCTTTCCACATTGGAGTAAAGTAGGCCAGGTCACCCTAAGTTTCAGGGTTCCAGATTCTGGATTATACTTTAATAAAACATCTATACATTAGTCCACTTTGGCCCTGATAGACCATGACAAAATCTTATATAGTGTAGTGAAATGAGTGAGAGAATATATGAAATTTTTGAGTGATGATACTTATAATGAGAGAAATAGTATGGAAATATTTAGAAATTGCATGCTAAATCTCTATGTTTTCCCCACTACCTTATAGTGGAGAATATGAACTCACCTCAGTAAGTGAAAAGGGGAGGGTGAGTTTAAGATACTGAATGGAAAGTTCTAAGGAGAAAAATCTGTGTCAGGAAGTCTAATTTTTTCTGTGCCCCAAGTTTCTGGCCAATTTTGAATAGCCAGAGTAGTTGGCTCTTTCAAGAAACTCATACTGCCTCTCTTTTCATGCTTATTGCTTCATTGTTTTGGCTTGGAAATGTTTTTGTACCTTCAATTCAAAGTTCAGTTAACTTATGCAAAGAATTCCTTAAGTGTATATTTTTCTAACTTATGCATTCTTATTTATTCTTTCCCCCAAACCGAAACTCTTAGAGGTTAATTGCTCAAGTTCCCAAAGAACATGATGACTTGATTCCAAGTCCAGTGCTTTTTCAGTATTTCCGTGTAAAAAAGCCTGGGAGACAGGATTGAGGAGGGAGGAAAGAAGCATTTATTTGGCCCACAGTAGCTTTTGCCTAAATGCCTAATTGAAGATTTAATTATCTGACAGCTATTAGAGAGTAAGAACGGCTAGCTCCTGAGGTGGCTAGGAGAAATTAATGGAGAGATAACCATCCTACTTCACTAATATTCCTGGATTTTGCCTATGTCAAGATACAGGTGGGCCTGATCGCTTAGCTGCAGCTACAAGCCAGGGCCAGCTGAGTTTAGGGGGTGGTGCTGGCCGATTACAAAGAGATTCCCCAGCTGGAGCTGATCCCAGGGGGTTGGGATGAAACTAAGCTGCTGTGAACAACTGGGTGGCCAGTTGGTTGAGGTATGTGCCAGACTGAAAGGGATGTTGTTTATAGGAGCCAGTTCCAGCTGGTAGTCATACAGCATGGAGGCCACCCTACAGAGATGGTAGGAGGCAGGAGTGGGAAAAGCGTGGGCCAGAGACCACTGAGATTGAGTAACAAAAAATGCCAGTGTGTGTGGAGCCATGAACCCAGTCAGGAATAAAGAGCAACCAAATGATGAAATGTGTGAATTTCTTGGCTGTGCATCTGGTCTGCTCTTGTCCAGAAAGAGGCAGCTGTCTTGGGCAGGTACAGAGCTTGACAGTATTCTGACCTTGTCCTTGGCAGAAACGCTCTAGTTTGCTGTCTCCCCTGAGCTAATTACATTGTCAGGCGAGTCATAGGATCAAGGTTTTAAAGTGGGATTTACCCTTTACCCCTTAGGTAACCTTAATATTTTTGATTCACAAATGTAAATATTTTCACATTCCATTTCTCTTTCTCATACAGAGGCTGAGGGGATCAATAAAACAGTATACAGATGACTTTCCTGGAAAGAATTGCTGTATAATATAAACATGCCTTGGAAAGGAGTTGAAATGACACAAAATATATGCTTTTCAAAGCATGAAAAAAATTGTGATTAGCTATGGTAAAAGAGAAGGCAGGAGACATTTTTTTTTTCCTTTATGAGACTAACTTTGGCTGCCTTCCAGTGTTTATTAGATATTTGTTCACTATGCTGAAATTGTTGGCCAGAGATTCTAAATGACTGCTTTTTTTGTTGTTGCCACATTTCTACCTTAAACTGTATCCCTATATATATATATTTAATTAACTTAACTGACAATGAAGCCATTCAAAACACAAATGATTAGAATGTATTCTGGAAATCCTTCTCCCCATGATAGCAATGACATGCTCTCATTTGTTTGAATAGGCATAAATGCTATCTATTTCTTATTTGATTTTGAATATTCACTCTAGTGGATTGAACTTTGGATTTGATGATGCTATAGAAAAATAAGTGACCAGGCACAGCTCACTAGTTTTGATGAAATCCATAAAACTTAGAAGTTCAGATGAAGTAAAATTCTTGAACTAATTTATTTAGGACCATACAAGTAAGGACACATGAAAATTGAGTATGATGAAATTTCTGCTGGATTTATTCCCAAATCCAAGACTGTTCCTATAAAGGGAACATTTTGATCCTTTGCTTCCATGCCTAATTGAAAGGAGGAAATGCTGAAGACAGCAAATCTATGGATGATGGTTGTCTAGGACTGGCAAGATGGCTATTGCATGTTAAGAAAGAAAGGGAATGAGTGAGTAGTTGTGAAATCCACTCAGTCATTCCTCATCTCATTCTTTGATGACATCATGAAGCATTTTTCCAATCTGTGGGAGTCCCATTTTGTTGTAAATCACACTCTTGGAAAAATCCATGCAGTCAGGTCATGGGAGGTTACTTGGCTAACTAATCCACAGAAGGTGGTAGAGTGGTAAACTTTCTTCAGAGATGTCCCTTCTGCACTGCATGCGCTGGCTTAGAGAATTTTACACTTATTAAGTAGAGTACTTCACAAATCTTAGCTCTTTGCATTTGCATCACAATCAATATCTGGTGCTACCCTAAATAACAATGAATATATTTTGTAACTTATACCTTCTCAACCAAGTCTGCACACTGAAGTGATAGCTCCCAGAATACGAAGTCTCTTCCCACAAAAAATTTCATCTACTTTTAGAGCTAAAGGGAATATGTTTCTCACTGTTTTTGAAATAGATGTGTTGTCTTTGATTTCTGCTAAATCAGATTCATAAATGCTGAGTTTTAGACTCAAAGTACGTAGCTACACATTGAAAAAAGGTAACTTAAAAAGACATTTATTTGTCTTTTTAAAAGTTATCACATAACAATATTTGATATCAAATAATTGATATCAAATAATTATTCGATATTAAAATATCAGACACTGTGGTTTAATACTGGACACTTGCTTTGCTTATCTATGATATATTAAATACATTAGGAAATTTTAGTGATACCAAACACATCTATAAGTAATCATATTTTACTAAAAGGAGATTGATAGAAGAACACTAACTGGTAGGGTTTTTGTGAAAACACCCCTTTTCCCTGACTAGGAACCCCTTTGGCTGTGGTCTTATTTTTATAAAATTGATGGGTATTGGTACTTTATAATGATTTTCAATAGGTGGAAGTAAATGAATGTCCCCCTATCTTACACTTCTAACCCCACTTTTCTTGCTCTATTTTTTTACAGCCCTTATAACTTTATAAAATATGATGTAATTTATTTCTTTATGGTTTTTTGGTTTGTTTACTCGTTTATTTCCAGGTACTTTCTGCAGGTTAGAGATTTTTGTCTTTTTTGTTCACCGCCATATCTTAAGTACATGTATCAATTCCTAGAACATAATGGACACATGCTAAATGTTTGTTGAATAAATCAATGAATGAATCAGTGAGTGAAAAAAAGGAATAAGCTTGGTGCAATTATGTAAGCCTCAGAGTTCTCTACATATAACAGATGCTGCATCTGCTACTAAAGATAATTTATACTGAATTTTTTTCAAATCAAATTAGTAGGATCCGAATAATCTTAGTTGTAGTTATGCTGGCATATGGGCATATCAGCTAACATTTTTGGGTAAAGTCTGTAATTAGAACACCAAATAAAATTCATTAATAATTTCAAAGCAAAATAATAAAATGCACATCAAGTTGGTAGAGAAGAAACAGAGAACAGTATGGGTTCCTTCAAGCCAATAAAACTTTAAGGGCAATGATTTGTAATTAAAACTGAAGTGAATTTAATCTTTCCTTCTAATCATTCCTGCACTGCTACCCTGTTTTCATCAAACTAATTGATGGCAGATGGAACAGATGCATGGTGAGATTATAGCTCTACTTTACGGCAGGGTTAAAACAAACATGACTTTCCCTTTACTTGCATGTTAACATTCAGAAAATGCACTCCTTCATGCTCTTCATCATGAAAATTCTTTCTTCTTCTGTGTGATGCTGTTTAAAATGAATCGAATGGATGTTTCATACAAATGGAATCCATTTGATTCATTTTAATGAGTCTCAAATAAGCATTTATTGAGCACTGACTATGTGCAAGGTATCATAGAAGACATGCTATTCTAACTTCAAGGATTTTGTAAGAAATTTTATTGTCTAAAAAAGTTAAACATGAATTAGAATGGAGCCTGGAAGGATGGCAGGGTAGCGAGTTCCAGGACTCAGTCCTTTCACCAAAATGGCTGAACAGGCAAGAACTATCTGAGATAACTGTTCTTGGGTTCAGGAGGCCAGAAGAACACTGTCCAGCATCCAGGGAAGAGTGGGAGGAAACGGATGATAACTTATGGTGGAGAACAATGAATTGCTATTTCCATATGGCAGTAGCCAGCACCCATTCCCCACTTTTGCAGCAGGCCGCCTTAGGGTCCAGTCTCTGGCTAGCTTTCTGGAGACAGAAAAGGATATAAAAATCCTCTTCTACAGGAACAGGGATAGGCAGAGCTGATTACTGACCATAGTTTTTGATTAGAGAAAAGAGATCACTGGGTCCCAACTTTGAAGCTACTGTTTCAATCTTCCCTGGACAAAGGTGACAGCAGTCATTGTTTCAACCCTGCCCTCAAAGGGGCAGAGGTGTTGGAAATTTAAAGATGCAGTGGTCCCCTCAGCACTATAGGAAACATTTACCTGCAAGACTGCATTTGCTGGGCAAGCCAGGAAAGCACAGCTTTGGGAAGCCATGAAAGAGGCTTTTGGCACCCTTCTTGATCCCCTTCCCAGGACACATTGGAGTCAGCTGGCCTTTGTCCCCTTCATGGGTCACTGGCCCTGTTTTGGCTCAGAAGTATTGACTTGGGAAAGTCTTTTCTGGCTCCGAGACTATGCACCCAGAATTTGCCTTCTAGTCCAAAACAGCTACAGACAATGAAAGGAGGATAAAAAAGTATAGAGGCAAAGCAAAGACAAAAATAATAGATATAGATTCCCAGAGAAGGAATTGAAGAAACGAAGCTTGCTCTTGAAGGTGAAACAATTGAACAAAAAGTGCAATCTTAAAAAATTTACTGTGTATCCAGGGCAAGGAGCAGATGAAGAAGAGTTGAAAAAACCTGATCAGTTAAACATGGGCTTATTATTATTATTATTAAAAATGGGCTAGTCTAACAGTCTAGAGTAAGTTGAACCAAGTGTCAAAGAAGAGCTTTAATGCAATCAACAATAAAACCCAAGGAATGAGAAAAACTAACCTTAAGGTAAACTCATCAAGTTAATCAGATGCCTAGACATCAGCAAAAAACTGAAAGCCATCCTAAGAAACAAGAAAATATGGCCCAGTCAAAGAAACAATTAAAACTTTAATCTCTTTTGAGAGATTAAAAAGTACTAGAGGCATACAACAGCAGATTTGAACAGGCATTAAAAAGAATCAGTGAACCAGAAGACAAGACAATTGAAATCTTACAGACAAAAGAGTAGATGGAGAAAAGAATGGAAAAAATTGAGCAGGGTTTCAATGTTTTGAATGACAGCATGAAGTACACAAACATTTGTGTCATGGGTACCAGAAAGTGAAGAGAAGGGAAGAAAGAATATTTGAGGAAATAATGGCCAAAATTTTTCCAACTGTTATGAAAGACACAAATATACATGTCCAAGAGGCACAACATACTAAAACAGAATAAATCCTAACAGACCTACTCTGTTAAGAATGTCAGATGATAAAGAGAAAATTCTGAGAGCATCAGGAGAAAACCTGTTCATCACATAAATACATGGTCTTCATAATAAGACTAAGTGCTGATTTCTCATAAAAAACCACAGAGGCAAGAAGGCAGTGATATGATATATTTAAGGAATGGAAAGAGAAAAACTTCCAGTCAAAAATTCTTTATTTGACATAACTGCTCAAAAAAAAAATGATGGAGAGTTTAAAATACTCAAAGATAAATAGAAACTGAGAGAATTTGTCAAGAAGACATACATCTAGGTGGAAGATCAACAAAGAAATAGAGAACTTGAATAATACGATAAATGAACTAGTCCTAACAGAAATATGCAGAACATTGATACCCCAACAGCAGGATTTATATTCTTCTCAAGTGTGCATGGATCATTCTCCAGGAATGCCACATGTTGCATCACAAAACAGCTGTCAATAAATTTAAAAAGATTGAAATTATAGAAAGCTCTGACCATTAACTGAATAAAGCTGAAAACCAATAACAGGAGGAGAAATGTAAATTTACAAGTATATGGAAGTTAAACAACACATCATAAACATTCTGGGAGTCGAAGAAACTGCAAGAGAAATCAGTAAATACCTTGAGAGGAATGAAAATAAGAACACAAATATCAAAACTTATGAATGCAGTGAAGGTAGTGCTGAGAGGGAAATGTATAGCCCTAATTGTTTATGTTAAAAAAAAAAGGAAAGCTAAAATCAAAGACCTAAGTGCACACCTGGAGGAAATAGAAAAAGAATGGCAAACTAATCCCAAAGAAAGTAGAGGGAAAGAAATAAGAAAGAGTAGAGAAGAAATAAATGAAATTGAGAATAAAAAAAAAATAGAATGAATCAACAGCAAATGTTGGTTCTTTGAGAAAAATCAATAAAATAGTCACATCATTAGCTAGACTGGCAAAGAAAAACAGAAAGAAGATGCATATAAATAAAATCAGAAATGAGAGGACAGGTGTAACTACCAACTCATAGAAATAAAAAGCATCATAGAAGTTATAAACAATTATATGCCAACAAATTTAAAAACTTGGATGAAATGGAAAAATTCCTTGAAACACATTAATGACTTACCCTGACTCTATAAGAAATAGAAGACTTCAACAGGCCAATTACAAATAAAGAGATTGACGTAGTCATCAAAAACCTCTGGACAAAGAAAAGCGCAGGAAGAGTTGGCTTCACTTGTGAATTCTACCATTATTCCAGGAAGAATTAATACCAATCCTGCTCAAACTCCTCCAAATGACTGAAGAAAGTAACATTACTTAACTCATTCTATGAAGTCAACATCACTCTAATACCAAGCCAGATAAAAATACTACAAGAAAATAAAATTATTGTTTACAAGAAAGTAAAATTTTCTAACGCTGCTGGAAACACAATATACCAGAAATGGGTTGGCTTTTATAATAGGAATTTATTAAATTACAAGTTTATTGTTGTGAAGCCACAAAAATGTCCAAACAAAGGCATATAGAGAAAGATACTTTGACTCAAGAGAGGCTGATGGCATCTAGAACACCTCTGTCAGCTGGGAAGGCATGTAGCTGGTGTCTGCTGGTCCTTTGGCTTCTGGTTTCAAACAGTTTCACCAGGGACATTTTCTTTTTGCATCTCCATATGTTTCTGCTTGTGTCAACTTTGAGTTATTCTCAAAATGGTTCTCTTTTAAAGGACTCTAGTAAGTGGATTAAAACCCACTTTTAATGGGTAGAGATACATCTCCATGGAAACCACCTAATCAAAATGCCCCAGCCACAATTGGGTGGGCCACATTTCCATGGTTCAACAAAAGAAACTCAAGTAATGCAATGCATACATTAACAAAATGAAGAGAGAAACTACATCATCATCTTGATAGATGCAGAAAAGGCATTTGATAAAATTCAGCATCCTTTCTTGATAAAACCACTTCAAATGATAGGAATGGAAGGAAACTTCTTCAACATGATAGAGAGAATATATGAAATACCCAGAGCTAACAGTATATCAATGGTGAAAGACTGGAAACTTGCCCTCTAACATCTGGAGCAAGACAAGGATGTCCAATGTCACCACTGTTATTTCACATTGTGCTCAAAGTTCTAGCCAGAGCAATTAGGCAAGAAAAAAGTCATCTAAGTTGGAAAGGAAAAGTAAAGTTTTCATTATTTGCAGATGACATAATCCTATATGTAGAAAGTCTTGAGAAATTGATGTAAAGCTACCAGAGCTAAAAAATGAGTTCAGCAAAGTGGCAGGATACAAGATCCACATGCAGATATCAGTAATGTTTCTATACACCAATAATGATAAAGCTGAGAAGGAAATCAAAAGTAAAATTCCATTTACAATAGCAACTAAAAGAATAAAATATTTAGGAATAAATTTAACTAAGAATGTAAAGAACATATACCCAGAAAACTACAAAACATTGCTGGAAGAAATCAAAGAAGACCTAAATAAATGGAGGGACCATCTGTGTTCATGGTTTGGAAGACTAAATATCATTAAGATGTCAATTCTACCCAAATTAATTTACAGATTCAATACAATCCCAATCAGAATTCTAACAATACTTTGCAGAAATGGAAAAGCCAATTACCAAATTTATTTGGAAGGATAAGGGGCTCTGAATAGGCAAAAATGTGTTGGAAAGAAGATGAAGTTGAAATTCATAACTCTTAACTTTAAAGCACACTACAAAGCTACAGTGGTAAAAATGGCATGGTACTGGCATAAGGATAATTATGCTGACCAATCTAATCAAATTGAGAGTTCAGAAATAGACCTCACATCTATGGCCAATTGATTCATTTTGCTATTTTATTGAGATATATTCACATACCATATAATCATCCAAAGTATACAACCAGTGGTTCATAGTATTATTATATAGTTGTACATTCATCATCACAATCAATTTTGAACACTTTCATTACTGAAAAACACATATAAGAATAAAAACAGAAATGAAAATGAAAAGGAACACCCAAAAATGTCATACCCTTGTCACCCCCCTATTATTTATTTTTTTGTCTTTATTTTCTTACTCATTTGTCCATACCCTGAGTAAAGGGAGTATCAGTCACAAGGTTTACACAATCACATGGTCACCCCAAAAGAGCTATATGATTTTACAATATTCTTCAAGAGTCAAGTCTCCTAGATTACAGTTCAACAGTTTCAGGTATTTCCTTCTAGCTATTCTTAATACACTAAAAACTAATAAAGGAATATCTATACACTGCTTAGGAATGACCTCTCAACTCTATTTGAAATCTCTCAGCCACTGAACCTTTATTTTGTTTCATTTTTCTTCCCCCTGTTGGTCAAGAAGGCTTTCTCAATTCCATGATGCTGGGTCCAGGCTCATCACTGGGAGTCATGTCCCATATGGCCAGGGAGATTTTCTCCTTGGGAGTCATGTCTGCTGTAGGAGAGAGAGCAATGAATGTACCACAGAATTGACTTAGAGAGAGAGACTACATCTGAAGAACCAAAGAGGTTCTCTGGGGGTGACTCTTAGGCATAATTATAAGTAGGCTTAACTTCTCTTTTGCAGGAATAAGTTTCATGAGGGCAAGCCCCAAGATCCAGGGTTTGGCCCATTAAATTGGGTGTCCCCAGTGCTTGTGAGAATACCAGGTTTCCCCCAGGTGGGGAAGTTTAATATTTCCACAGTTTTCACCAGTCCCTCTAGGGGACTTTGCTAATACTTTTTAATTTTATGTCCAGACTACTCTGAGATGTATCAGGGTATCACACTAACTTGTACAAACCAACAAGATCTCACTCTCTATTCAAAGTTCCATGTCATTATGGTCAGTTCAAATAACTGACCATACAGGTTAACTTAATGTGCTACAGAAAATATAAATTTTGCACCAAAAAAAATCTCTTCCTTTGGTCTCACACAGAAGTTGAAGTTTTAGAACAGTAAAAATATTATTCTTTACCTTTTAGTCTTATTTACATTAGCCCTAACCAGATCAGCTTCATTTGTATCTCTAATTGAAGTCTGATTTCTTTTTCAGCTTTTTAAACAGTTATTATATGGGGGTAATTCTGCCTTTCATGGCTACAGAACTCTAGCTCTGAGTCTCAGGTATTACACAGATATCTGAATTTCCAAGGAATGAGGAGGTTATACACAAAGAACTCTGCATCTCAAAATTTACAAATAACAGTTTCAACCCCTGAATAGAAGTGGCTGCTGTAAGAGCTTATAATATAGGAACCTTTACAACAAGCCTTCCCCTGATAGCCTATGCTCTTGAATTCAGTAGTCAGCTTTGCACATTATGGTTAGTCCATATTAGTGAGGCATTATAATATTTGTCTTTTTGTTTCCAGCTTATTTCACTCAGCATGCAGTCTTCAAGTATCCTTCACATAGTTGCATGCTTTACAACTTCATTCCTTCTTGCAGCTCCTCAATATTCCATTATAGGTATACACCCCTTCAGTTGTCAATCAACGTACCCTTAGGCCTTCCTAAGGCCATGTAAATCATGAATACTACTGCCATAAACACTAGTGTTCAAATGCCTATTCCTGCCCCTGCTTTCAGTTCTTCCAAGTATATACCAAACAACAGGGTTGGAGGATCATATGGCAACCCTATGCTTAGCTTCCTATGGCACCAATACTCTGCCATCCAGAGGGGCTGCATCATTCTACTTCCCTACCAATAGTGAATAGATACATCTCTCTCTCCACATTTTCTCCAGCACTTGTATCTTTCTGTATAATTTTTAAAACAGTTTTATTCACAGCCCTTATAATCCATCCTAAGTAAACAAACAATGGTTCCTGGTATAATCACATAATTATGCATTCACCACCACACTCCATATGGGGATATTTCCATTTTTTCCACAAAGAAAGAAGAAGAGGGAAAAAATGATGACTAATAAAATAAAATAAAAAGGATGAACAGCACCAACAACACCAGGATTCCCACATCCTTTCCCTATAGCCCCCTCTAACTGATTTTTAGCTTTGGTATATGTATAGCCTTTGATATATATAGCCGTGTTACATTTAATGGAAGCATATTACAATGTTACTGTTAACTATAGACCCTAGTTTGCATCGTTTATAACTTTTCTATATACCATCATCCCACTTTCAATACCTTGCAATTTCGACATTTGTTTGCCCTTGTGTAAAAACATTCTTATATTTGTACATTTAATACCATCATTGTCCACTCTAGCTTGTGCTAAGTTATACAGTTCCAGTCCTTATATTTTATATTTCCTTCTGGTGTCATTCATGTCCTTGGCTTTCCTTTTTCAACAATACTCACACTCACCTTTGTTCAGTGTACTTACAATTTTGTGCTACCATCAGATAGTATTGTGCTATCCATTTCTGGGTCTTTGCAATCAGTTCTGTTGAACATTTTGTACTCCCTCAGCATCAACCTCTAAACTCTTATATCTCCTAATAACCTGTGCTTTCAAGTTTAACTCTCAAAGTTTTCTCATTCATATTAGTTCATATTAGTGAGACCAAACAGTATTTGTCCTTTTGTTTCTGGCTAATTTCACTCAACATAGTATCCTCCAGGTTCATCCACATATTTGCATGCATCATAATTTTCATATATACATATGATGGAATATTACAGCTGTGTAATATTCCATCATATGTATATCACAGTTTGTTTATCCACTTCTCTGTTGATGGACATTTGGGCTGTTTCCATCTCTTGGCAATCATGAATAATATCTCTATAAACATCAGTATACAAATGCCCATTCGTGTCCCTGCCTTCAGTTCCTCCAAATATAATGGTATTGCTGCGTCATATGGCAATTCTATATTTAGCTTCCTGAGGAACTGCCAAACTGCTTTCCAGAGTGGTTGCACAATTCTGCATTCCCACCAACAGGGGCGTGTGTCTTTCTCACATCCTCTCCAGCGCTTGCAGTTTTCGTTTTTGATAATGGCTATTCTACTAACTATGAATGGTCTCTCATTGTGGTTTTGATTTGCATTTCCCTAATAGCCAATGAAGTTGAGCATCTTTTCATATGTTTTTTGACCCATATGTATTTCCTCTTCAGAAAAGTGTCAATAATGCCTTTTGTCAATTTTTAAGTTGGGTTGTTTGTTTTTTTGTTGTTGAGTTGTAGAATCAATTTATATATTCTGGTTATCAACCCTAATCTGATATGTGGTTTCCAAATATTGTCTCCCATTGCATAGGCTGCCTTTTTACTTTCCTGGTAAAGTCTTTTGATGCACAAAAGTGTTCAATTCTGAGGAGATCCCATTTATCTATTTCTTCTTTCACTGCTTGTGTTCTCAGTGTAAGGTCTAGAAAGCCACCTTCTTTTACAAGATCTTTAAGATATCTCCCTACGTTTTCTTCTAAAAGTTTTATGTTCTTAGCTCTAATGTTTAGTTCTTTGAGTTAATTTTTGTATAAGGTGTGAGATAGGAGTCATCTTTCGTTCTTTTGGCTATGGATATCCAGTTATCCAAGCACTATTTCTTGAAGAGACTGATTTGTCCCAGTTGAATTGACTTGACTACCTTATCAAAGATCAATTGAATGTAAATGAGAGGGTCTATTTCTGAACACTCAATTTGATTCCACAGGTCAGTATACCTGTCTATGTCAGTTCTATGTTGTTTTGACCAGGGGAGCTTTTCAATACGCTTTAAAGTCAGATAGTGTGAAATCCCCCACCTCATTTTTCTTTCTCAAGATATTTTTAGCTATTCAGTGCCTCTATTCCTTCCAAATAAATTTGGTTATTGGTTTTTCTATTTCTGCAAAGTAAGTTGTTGGGATTTTAATTGGTATTGCATTGAATCTATGAATCACTTTGGGTAGACTTGACATCTTAACTACACTTAGTCGTCCAAACCATGAATATGGCATGTCCTGCCACTTTTAGGGCTTCTTTGATTTCTTTTAGCAATTTCTTGTAGTTTTCTGTGTATAGCTCTTTGGTGGCCTTGGTTAAATTTATTCTTAAATATTTGACTATTTTGGTTGTTATTGTAAATGGAATTTTTTTCTTTATTTCCTCCTCAGATTGCTAATTACTAGTGTATAGAAACACTGCTGATATTTGTGTGTTTATCTCATACCCTGCCACTTTTCTGTGTTCATTTATTAACTCTAGTATCTTTGCTTTATATTTTTCAAAATTTTCTACATATACTATCTTGTCATCTGCAAATAGTGAAAGTTTTACTTTTTCCTTTCCAATTTGAATGCCTTATATATTTTTTTCTTGTATGGCCAATTGATTTTTTTTTTCTGTATGCTGTATGGTGGGGGTCACAGTTCATTCTTCTTCCATATGACTATCTGGTTATTTCAGCACCATCTGTTGATTTTTTTTTTGGAGCGGGGAGGTGCATAGCTGGGGAACCAATTCATTTTATTTTTGTATGTTATTTTTTTTGGAACGAATTCATTTTTGACAAAGCTGGCAATTCCACTCAACCAGGAAAGAATAGTCTCTTTTATGCAAGAACTGGATATCTATATGAAGAAGAATGAAAGAGGACTCCTTTGTCACACTATATAAAAAATTAATTGAAAATGTATCAGAGATGTAAATATAAAACTCAGAAGAAAATGTAGGTAAGCATCTTCAAAATCTGGTAGGCAATAGTTTCTTGGAATTTACACTAAAAGCATAAATAAAACAATAAATTAGATAAATGGGACCTCCTCCAAAATAACAACTTTTGGCATCAAAGGATTTTGCCAAGAAAGTGAAAAGACAACTTATTCAATGGGAGAAAATATTTGGAAGCCACATCTTCTATAAGGGTTTAATATCCAAGATATATGAAGAAATTCTAAAATTCAACAATTAAAAAAAAAACCACCCTATTAAAAAAAATGATTAAGAGCTCCCCTGTACTTGGGATATGACTCCCAAGGGTATAAATCTCCCTGGCAACACTGGACATGACTCCCCATGATGAGCCTGGGCCTAGCATCATGAGATTAAGAAAGCCTTCTTGACCAAAAGGGGAAGAGAAATGAAACAAAAAGTTTCAGTGGCTGAGAGATTTAGAATAGAGTTGAGAGGTCCTTTTTATGCAGTATATAGATATCCTTTTTTAGCTTTTAGTGTATTAAAATAGTTAGAAGGAAATACCTGAAATTGTTGAACAGTAATCCAGTAGTCTTGATTATTGAAGAAAATTGTGTGACTGTGTGATTGTGAAAACCTTGTGGCTGACACTCACTTTATCTGGTTATGTGGATGGATGAGTTAAAAAAAAACAAAAAATAAATAAATGATAGGGGAATAATGAGGCTATGGGATGTTTTGGGTATTCTTTTTCATTTTCATTTTTATTTTATTGTTATATGTATTTTTTGAAGTGATGAAAATATTCAAAAATTGATTGTGGTGATGAATGCACAACTATATAATGATACTGTGAACCATTGCTTGTACACTTTGAATTATTATATGGTAGGTGAATATATCTCAATAAAATTGCATTTTGCCCATAAAACGGGCAAAAGACTTGAATAGACATTTCTCTAATGAGGTTTACAAATGGCTAAAATGCCCATGAAAATATGCTCAACATCACTAGCTATTAGGGAATTGCAAATCTAAACTACAATGAGATATCATTTCACTTCTACTAGAATGGCCACTATTCAAAAACAGGACACTACAAGTGTTGGAGAGAAGGTAGAGAAAAAGGAGCACTCGTTCATTGCTTTTGGGAATGTAAAATCATGCAGCTGTTGTATTAGACAGTTTGGTATTTCCTCAGGACTGAATTATTATATAATCTGGCTATTTTGCTACTAGGTATAGTGAGGACTTGAACAGGTATTTCTTGTTTGATGATCATAGCAGCACTATTCACAATTGCCAAAAGATTGAAGCAACTCAAGTGTCCATCAACTGAGGAATGGCTAAACAAAATATGATATATATATACAATAGAATATTATTCAGCCATGAAAAGAAATGGAGGCCTGATGCATGTTTCAACACGGATGAGCCTTAAGACATTATGCTGGATGAAATAAGCCAACCCAAACAGACAAATATTACAGATCCCACTGTTGCACATTAATTAGGACACTGATTATCAGGAGATAGATTGGGTTAGAGAATGTGGAATTGATGCTTAATTTGTACTGAATTTCTGTTTAGGCTGATGGTAAAGATTTGGAAATGGATGGTGGTGATGGTAACACATTATTGTGAATATAATCAACAGCACTGAAATATATAGGTGGATGTGGTTAAAAGGTAAAATTTTAGGTTGTATATGTTACTAGAATAAAAATTAAATGATAAAACATAAGAATGTAGAACAGTAAATTCTTTTACAGACAATGGACTATACTTAATAGTACAGATATAAGAAGGTTCTTTCATGAATTATAAAAATTGTAAGAGACTAATGCAAGTTAGTAATAATAGGGTAGTATATGGGAAAATACACCTACTGTAAATAACGGACAATAGATAGAAGTATTTTAATGGTCTTTCATAAATTTTAGCAAAGGTGACTATTGTTAAAAAAGTACAGGTCATACATGATCATTATTTTGTGGCAAATTTCAAAATCAGTTTTTGAAGAGTAATCATCCATTCAGCATGCATGAGGTTTAAAAAATACTTTATAAAATTGACCTTTTTTTCTCTTTTAACTAAGGCTAATAAAAAAAGCAGTTAATATCTTTTCATATTTCTGTATAGAAATGAAATAGCTTTTCGGTAGTTTTCTTATAGTAATTATTAAACTCAATGAGGCACAAACTTAATTCTATTCTAATTATAGAATTGGGAACCATTGAAGTAAGCAAGTACAATTTATTATTATTAATGAGGATAATATTGCTCTATAGATACCCAGAACAATCACATGTGAATTATCTAAAGTTTGGTATGATTTCTATATGCTGGAAAAAATTTGTAGAATTAGAATTTCATCTTGAAATGAGTACTAGGAAGCATATCTTAGGTAAAGTGTGATGGCTTTTAATATTAACCACTGCTCTGATCTTTGCTTGACCTTCAATACTTTTTTTGTGACTCTAAAGTTGTTTCAGTTCCCTTAATTGATACCAATAAAAATAGAACAAATGCGAAAAATCTCATACTTGAAGTCTAAACTTAAATATAATCTCTCTGGAGAGAATTTTTTAGACACTTCAAGTAAGTTTTGCTCTACTTCCTGTCTACTATTCTCCATCACAACACCTTATTTGCTTTTACCACTTCTATTTATGATCTCTGTCTCTTTCTCATCTGTTATCTCTTCTTTTTATCTGTCATTATCTATCATCCATCATATTATCTCTCTATATCCATCTCTACCTATCTATCTATCATCTATCATCTATGTAACTTCTCAGTTATCTCTTTTTACATATAAGCCCCATAAAATCAGGGATTAGGTTTTTCTTAACTGTTTTAGCCTTAGTTCCTGGATAGTTACCACTGTATAATATATGCCTAATAAGTATTTGTTGAGTATTGTTGAATAAATTATTTCAGTCATTTATTTAGCCCAATCCGTCTTACGAACAGATACATATTTGTCACTTAAGATAAATGGCTGATAGATTTCTTGTGGTTATAAAAATGAAAGAAGATTATATAAATTCATTCTCCTCTTATTCCCTAGGTCTGATATGGTTTAGAACTGGACATGAAAAATTATGAAGTGGGCTAAGTGTGTTATGTCCCCTAGTATGCCTTTTTCTCTTTGTCTCTCTCCTCTATTTTTTTTTTAGTGTTCTCATGGCTTCTCTAATCACTTCCTCATCAAAGGAAATGAGGTGAGAATTCACTTCACTTGGGTATAAATGTACTAATAACAACTCTCCTAAAGATGTAGATATATTTATTGGAGTTTCAGTTTTAAATAAAATGAGTGATGATAATTCATAAATCAATCAGACTATAGGCATGTGTTGGAGGGAGTTATTGAAGAGGAATTATAGGAATACTTATGTTAAATTATGTCCTAGCATAACACCATGTAGGCAGTTATATGCTCTGTGTTACCACATTTGACCTTATTTGAATCTTCTCTAAAGCCATTTCAAGTCATTCTGTGTATACTATACTTTAAACATTTTAGAAACTGAAGGACTAGATATGTTTCATTGGAGGTAGAGATATGAATGAAAACATGAAGTTTTGATATTTTAATCACAAATAATAATTATTGATTGTTTTCATATCCAAAAGTGCATTAATCTAGCAGTCGTCATAATTAATAGACTAGTAGAGGGAACATTTTATCTATCTTAGCCTCTCTCTATCTGACTATTTATTTTATTTATGGTTACCTAGAATCTGAAAACCCTTCCTATTTTGAGGGTGATTACAACTTGGTGAGAAGTAAGGCCCCGCCTCATGCAGTGATATCCAAAGAGGGCAGATGTTCCTGCTGAAGCATGGTCAAATGACTTAGTATCAGGCAAATGGATGCTCTTAATCAGGACTTAGAATCTCATGGAAAGTTGAATGACATTTAAGGATGTGGCAACAGTGGAATCAAAACTCTGGGAGTGGAGAAGTGCCATGAGGACAACAGTAAATGTCCAGAGGTGGCATCACGGTCAACACCGTTCCTGTGTTCTTGGCTGTGAAACTCTCTTGGATCCTGCTGCATTCTGAGAGGGTTTTATAGGCTTCTTGTAAATTATGTGAGATACTGGGTATCTTTAGTAGGAAATCTCAATGATCCCTGCATCCTACTCCTTCATCCTCTTTGTGTGATCTCCTTCTCTGGTAGTTAGATTCAGTTGTCAACTTGGCCAGGTGAAGATGCCTAGATATATTGCTGTGGCCATGAGCTGATGGCATGTGAACCTCATCTGTTTCTGATTACACCTGCAGTCAGCTAGGAGGTGTGCCTACTGCAATGAATGATGTTTGAGTTAATTGGCTGGTGCTTAAATGAGAGAGTTCAACGTAGTACAGCCCAAGCAGCCCAGCATACCTCATCTCAGCACTCGCAGCTCAGCCCAGGGCTTTGGAATTGCAGAAAGAAATCATCCTAAGGAAAGTTGTTGGAACCCAGAGGCCTGGAGAGAAGGCCAGCAGAGACCATCCTGTGCCATCCACGTAAGAAAGAACTGCAGTTGAAAGTTAGCTGCCTTTCCTCTGAAGAACTAACAAAATAAATCCCCTTTTATTAAAAACCAATCCATCTCTGGTGTGTTGCATTCCAGCAGCTAGCAAACTAGATTACCTTCCCCTGAGTTTGGACTGGACCATAGTTATTCACTCTTAACAAATAGAATATGACAAAAGAGATTAAATATCATTATTGGAATCAGGTATGGGGTTTGAAGCGGTACATACCCCAGAAAAACATGTTCTTAAATTTAATCCATTCTTGTGGGCATCAACCCTTTGCCACTGTGTGAACCACCTCAATCAGAATGGGTCTTAATCTTGTCATGGGTATCTCTTGTAAGAGAATGAAGTCCAGACAAAGAAAGAAAAAGCAAAAGGAAGCAAGAAACTGAAATGTAACCCAACAGAGAAGGAAGATGCTTCCATGTACCTTACCATGTGGCAGAGGAACAAGGATCACCGGCAGCTAGCCCCGGAATGTCACAGTCTTTGTGGAGAAAGTATTGCCTTGATGACACCTTGATTTGAACATTTTACCAGCTTCAAAAACAGGGGCAAATAAATTCCCATTTTTTTTAAGCTGAACCATTTCATGGTGTTTACTTGAACAGCCCAGGAAACTAAAGCATTAGGTTACAAAGAGTCTGAGGCTTTTGTCTCAGGTGTACTCTTTCTCACTCCCTTGCTTGCTTCATCTGTAGTAATCCAGTTCACATTTTGTGAACAGCCAT
Source organism: Myrmecophaga tridactyla (assembly GCA_004026745.1). Classification (NCBI taxonomy): domain Eukaryota; kingdom Metazoa; phylum Chordata; class Mammalia; order Pilosa; family Myrmecophagidae; genus Myrmecophaga; species Myrmecophaga tridactyla. Next base: position 21,656 of record PVIY010003672.1, read on the forward strand.
GTGGAGAGTCCCATGTGGCAAACAACCAGCAAGTACCTGAGCTTTGTCAAAAGCCCGAGAATGAGATTGAAAGCAAATCTGTCTCCAGTCAAGTTTTGTGCTGACTGTGGCTCCAGGATAGACCTGAATTCTAGTCTTGTGAGAGATCTTGAGCCAGGACCACCCAGCTAAGTCAGGCCCAGTTTTCTGACCCAAAGAAACTATGAGATGGTAAGTGGTTGTTTTCAGTTGCTAAATTTTGAATAATTTACAGCCACACATAACTAATACAGTATCCTTCTAGCCAATCTCCTTTCTGTTTAAATAAACTAGAGAAGATTTCTGTGTCTGCAACCGATAATTTGGACTGATACAGAAATTCTTCCAAGAGTGGAAACAGGTGGAATCTGGTACAGTAGGTACTGAAGGCAGTGAAAATCCTAAATCTCAACATTTTGAGACGTCAATCTGAAAATTCGCAATATGAAGTAATGAAATACCCCTTGAAGGCAAAACTTTGTGAAGCTCAAAATGTATTTCCTTAAAAGAGTAAGAGAGATTTGAAAAATTCAAGGACCATGAGGTAAGGTGGCTACTTGTAACTTTACCAGATGTGTTAGAGAAAGAGAATGATAGGTTTAAGTTCCTAGATTCTTGACTCAAGGCATGAATTTTCTATGACCTTGTGGAAGATTTACTTACCATTTGCAAATGAAGGTTCAGTTAGCCAAGTGTTATATATATAGTTTGATCCCACTAATTGTCATATTAGAATATCAGTTGAATTTTTTTTTCACATCTCATGTGAAAGTCTGGAAACTGAGAATTGAAATTGCAATGTCTAGGAGAATTTGGAGTACTTGGCAAATCCTAAACTGCCATCTCCACTGAACCTCTTCTGCTATGTAAGCCCTACCTCCTGTTCTGTAAAAAACTATTCTCTTTTTTCTTGAAGATAAAAAATTGCCATAACTTTTTAACCTGTGGTAGACTTTTTCCTAAGAAAATTGTTCTCATTCCTACCTTGAGAATAATTGTGGCTGCTTGGTTAGCTGACTGAGATCTGTATTTAATGGTGGTCCATATTTAATGAAAGAGAGATGCCAGGAATCCTTGATATAATGTAGAAGAAAAGTTCAAAGACTTCAGGGGACACAGTGATCGGTGAATTTATCTAACATGACCCAATGGGTCCCAAAATATGCTTTCTTTGCCAATGCCTTGAAAAATAAATTGGGAGAAGAAATGCCACCAACTTTGGAAAGAGTTTCAGAGGTTGATCTCTGTGGGTTGGACATAATGTGATATATATAGTTCAAGTGAAACTGATTCTTTAAAAAAATTTTTTTTTGCATGTCTAGGCTCTGAGAATCAAACCTAGGTCTCCAGCATGACAGGCAAGAATTCTAACACTGAGCTACCCTTGTAGTGCCCAAACTGGTTCTTGATTGCAGTAGGGATGCTTGGGTCCTGTACAGGCAGAACTGAGGAGCATCCATTCACCATGACTGATAAAGAGCCAACGTGGTATTCAGAGTGCTTACCTGTGTCCATATCAGGGAGGATGGTGGGGATTAAAGCAGTTGGTCAATTCACTAAGATTTTACCTGATTTAAATTGAGGCCTGACTTGAGCTACATTATTAGAGAATCTACTGGCTTCCCCCAATGAATCAATCTAAATAACTGGTATCTGTAAGTGAAGAAGGAATTGGAAGTACCTTTGGAAAAACAAAAACAAAAGCAAAATGATGCACTGTGAATCTTCAATATTGAATTCTCCAAAGTATCCTGTTTCCATTCAACATTACAATCCTGCAATTTTTATGATGAGTGGACACTGCCTGTGAGTTGACAGTATGTCTTAGTGATTCACAACACTTCTGCAGACTACCAGTCAGAGTAGGGGCTTATTGAAAGTAAGCTGATAAATGGAATTTTGACCTGAGCAATACTGCCTCATTGGGTTAACAGCAGAGATTGTATCATAATCAAATACTTGAAGACTCAGGGGAGTTGATGCCTACCTATCCTCATTTATCTCTCCAATATGGCTGGTGCTGAAGATTGATGAGTTCTAGAAAATTACAGGTGGTTTCTTCATTTGCAGCTGCTGTTTCAAATGTGGTCTCTTTATTGGAGCAAAAATCAAGGTACACTGACTCCTGGTGTGCAAGTACTTATCTGAAAAATGACTTTTTATTATTCCTCTTATTCCACTGAGTAGAATATCCCAGAACTTTAAAGTTTCCACTAATAGAGCAAACACTGTATCTCCAACCTTTGATTCAGTATTCCAAAAACACGTAGAGTTTCACTACACTGAAACATTATGCCGATAGGACCTGAAAAGAGCTACTGAGTGCCTATTTTGTGTCAATCATATTTCTAGGTATTGAAAATATAGCAGTGAACAAAAAGGAACTCAAGGGCTCAATGTAGGGAATGGGAAGTGAATGCTTAAATTGTATAGAGTTTCTATTTGAGAGGATGGGAAAGTTTTGTTAATGGATGGTGGTGATGATAGCATAATATTGTGAATGTAATTAACAGAACTTGATTATATATTTGAATATGGTTAAAGGGGGAGATTTTAGGTTGTATATATGTTACTAAATAAATTTTTTTTTCAATGTAGGCCTATGCAACACAAACAGGGACTCATGGACTGTTGTTTTTAGTACAATCATCATCACATTCTTTCATCTATTGTAACAAATGTACCAGATTAATGCAAGGTGTTAATAATATGTGAACTCTGGGGTTATGTGTGAACTCTGTATTTTTGCATTATTTTTCTAGGAACATACAACTGCTCTAATTAAAAAAAAAGTGTTTTTTTAAAGTCATGGAACTCAATTAGACAGTGAGTAGAAAAGACTGAAGAGAAGCAGTCTGAAAATGGAAACCTGGGCCCTTTAAAGTTAAGAGGTTGGCATATGTGGTGGAACCAGCAAAGGAGACTAAGAAGAAGTGGTCACTGAGCTAGAAGAAGGTCTGAGAAGTCATGTTCTGGAAACCACATGTAGAAAATGTCTAAAGAAGCATTTGATCACTGTATCAAATGCTGATCATAGGCCAAGCAAGACAAGGACTGAGAATTGAACCATTGGTTTTAGAAACATAGATGTTACTGGTGATCCTAATAACAGCGTCAGAACCAGGATGAGGCGAGGCCAAAAATCTTAGTAATCAAGATAATTAATATTTTAATGCAATATTTTAAAACTGAAAATTAATGTAAAAATCCACAATGAACACAGTATCAAAATTTTAAATAAAGACAGAATCAGTAACAGTACCATACCAAGTCTTAATAGCATCTGAGGCAAAAAAGAAAAATTGATAATACTGACCCTGTCTTTATATGTGTTCAATATGCTCATTGTGATTTTTTGCATTAATTTTTATTTTTAAAATATTGCATTAAAATATTAATCTGGGTGCCTGAATTTTTGGTGCACCCCTTATATTTTGCATGTGAGTCCTCACTTGCAAGTGGCCTTTTGCAAGTGCCTCACTTGCCTCACCCTATTCCTGTCCCCGTTTAATAAGAGCTGCTTCATTTGAGGGATGGGAATGAAAGTCTAATTGGAGACTGGAGAGAGAAATATTGGTGGTTTGAGGAGAGAGCGAATGGATCAGGAAAGGGCTGGTTGATTGCTTCTTCAGCCAGGGTTCAAGATTGGGAGGATTCATGGAGTAGATAGGCAGTCATCTCCAGACTGACCTGCAACTTCTAACTAGACTGAGAAATGTTTCTTCTCGTAAGATTTTGAGTTTTCAGGGGGGTTGTTTGTTGCCACAGCAAAGTTAAGTAATAAAGATTCTACTCTTTTAAGAATTAGAATTTGAGACAGACATCTCACTAAGCAAATAATCTTGATGAGCACAACTGCTGTCTAAAAGCAAATAAATTATAAAATATATAGTGGAGGAGGGAAATCTTAGGTACTATCTAAAATCACATGGCCAATTGTAGAGCAAGTTGCTATAACTGTGTGTCATGGGAAAACAGGTTCAGGACACAACAGAAAATTTCAGCGAATGATCCTTGTATTGGAAATAAAGAGTCCAGAAAGAGCACATCTCCTTATCACTTCCTTAATGCAAAGGGCCCAAAAGAGCAGGGGAAGAGTTCCCATAACTGCTGGTCCCTTGGGATGGTAAAAAACTGCTCAGGGTCAGAGTCAGTAGGTGGCAGCTCTACATGCCCCACTTTGTACCCGAGAAGAGAGACAAATCTTTACTGAGTGTGGTTTTTATTTACCTCGGGGGAGGGAGGAGTGGGGTCCTTGCTACTAAGTATTTCTGTTCTAATAAGCATTTGGGGCTGCTCAATCTCAGTTTTCCCTGTTTAAGGTCTGGCCAGGCCTCTTTGTTAGACTTAACATCTCCTCTAGGTTGTGGAAGGGCAAACAGTAGAAAAGGAGGTGGTGGTAATTGAAGTCTGCAGGATGACCACTTAGTGTGTGTTTGTGACTGCCCCAGAGAAGGAGTTGGGAGTAGGTGAAGCCTTGGCAGTGGCTGCCTAAGAGTTGTCTGTGACTTCCCTAACAAAGCAGTTGCAGAATTGAAGGCTGTAGCCTATACTTTTTTCTCTACTATGTTTTGAATATTTTTATTCAGGGGAGCTTGTTTTCATTTCTTTATCTTTTTTTTTCCTATTCTAATTTATAGGAAGTGTTGGCTATGGTGGATTTACAATTTCATTCACAGGTTGTAGAATATTCAGATAAAATCATGAGAAATGATAGAAGGATAATCATAATCTAAATGAAGTAATTTATGAGCTCCGTGAGGAGTGTGCACTTTTGTAATTGTATCAGGACAGGATACATAGCTGTACTATGCCACTGAATTTTTGTTTTGAGATGGAAAATATGAAAAGAAGTTTTTATATGGATCCTGGGTAGTAAAAGAGGTGGACCGTACTGGGCTCTTGTCAGTTTGTCCTGCAGGATCCAAACACTTTTCAGAAGGCATCAGGAAATGAGTAGGACAAACCAGTCTGCTTACCCTTAGGGAGAGCCAGGCGTGGCATAGAGTAATTTTGACTGAACCTTGGCATACGTAATAGGCTTGTTCAACCAGATTCTCCAACCTGGGCTCAGAAATCTTTAGGGAGTGACGTGAAGATTTAGAGACAGTTAAAGACTTAAGACTTCAGGGCTGAATGTCTGGCTCTGTGGTGGTTAGTGTGGCATCAGAGACATTTTCAGAAAACTGTACTCAGGGTTAGACTTGGGAGCATTCTTGTTTTCTGAGTCTCAATATTTCAGTTTTGTTTCAATTGCATTAGTGCCTGATACACTTCCAAGTTGGGTTACTGTTGGTTTGTTACTCATGATGATTTCACTTGTTTGCAGCCAAGAACCCTGATTGGTATACTCAGATTATGAAGAGAGGCAATAAAATCAGTTCCTCCGAAGATTTGTGAAAATGAAAGCCAAAAGAGAACAGTTTATATAAAACAAGATATATGGATGTTATGGAATGACTTCAGATGCCACTTATGGGAACTTAGCCCTCATAAATAATAGCAACAACAGGTAAGGTTTATGTATTTTAGGATGCTTTGAACATCATTGTTAGTTGCAAAACTGGAAAATAAACTCCCCAAATAGATGACTGTTTAAAGAAATATAGTAATAGAAGCTATTGAATAGGTGAGTTAGAATGATGTCAAATGTCTTTTAGGAAATTCTATAAAGTGTTTTTCTCAGGACCAGAAAAATGTATGTGAAATGACCCAATTTTTGTAAACATACCAATGTTCAAGGCAGAAGCAGAAAGAGAACAAACCTGGCATTACATTTTAGGAAGCTAGATTTTAAAGATTTTTAAAATTTATTAAACAGACTGTTTTCCCACTCACACATTTATTCACTTTTAAAAGTTTTTGACCATCACCCATGGAAAGAAAGAAATATTGGACCGATTCAGTGAACACACACATAAACACACACCCCCAATAATGCTTACCTTTATGTGCAATGCAGGTTGTTCTTTTCTATTTCTAATCCATTTTACTGTTTAAATTCTGATAGAGGCAAACTAAATTGATTTAATGGTCCACTAATCAGTCAATATGCACAATTTAAAAATCACTGTTTTTCACAGGCACAATTCTTCCAGTCCACCTGTTACTTCTCTGCCATTTTTCACTTTCTTGCTTGTAGCAGGTAATATTAAGTCTTTATTCCTCCCATAGCATCCTGCTACAAATTAATTTTGCAACTTTGATTTAATATTAATATTTGTAATAAGATACCACTAGGTGACAGACCTGTAACCTCTGTACTAGGGAGTCAATCTATAACTTGGGAAAAGGCTAGAATATAGTCGCTCACCAGATGGGGACATAGGGGAGTGAAAATGTAGTTGTAATTTGGTTTTCAAAGTTCTTTCACTTACATGCGTAGCAGGGAATATTCTTGTATTTTTATAACTCTCCATTTCTGAAGAAATGATGAGAGGTGCCATCAAGGATATATTTACTCAAGGGACTCATGAGAACATGCTGAAAGAGAACTCAAGATTAAAGAAGAAAATCAAGACATACAAGGTTAGCTCAAAGACCTCTCAAAGTGACATTATTACTTCAGGTTTACTGACCCAGTCTCTTCTACACCCTCACAAAAATGTCTGTAATCCCAGAATAAAAAGAAAAAAAAAAAAACTCCTAACACCTTAAACTAACTAATTTTGAGAGTCATCCTAAATCCAGAATTTAGGAATTGTCACTGCCTGTAAAGTCTATTAAGTGTTGAGAACCCTTGTCAGTGTCCCATCTAAACAATGACTCAGGAAGCCTGCCACTGACTTCTTCCTTCCATTTGCATTATGACAGTGACAGTGCTTTCTTTTGGGAATGTCACAAAGAGAGCACAGCTCAGTCAGTCTGAGGATGTTCTATTCTCATGAGATGATTCCTATCATTTGTAATGATGGAAACATTAGGAAAATATAAAATGTTCTTTAAATTTGCACTATGAAAACCTTTGTCTGCTTGGCACTTTGAACTATCTTAGTTAGTAAACATAGGAAGTCCTCTCAGTGCACTAAATGATCTAAAATGAGTGGTGATTGATGTCATCACTGTAAGTCATCTTGGATATAAAAGACATAGTAGGTGTGCTACAAGTTGAGTCCCTCCATGGTCACATGTCATGTATTAGGACTTGGGAGACTCCCACACTGTCATACAGCTTAGTGGGGAAAGCAGGGACCAGTAAGAAAGAAAGAGGCATGTGGTACCTGCATTCTCTTCCTCCCATGTAGATGATGCCAGGGTCTAAGTGATCTGATAGAAACAGTAGATTTGCTTTAGAATGGAGGGTCTCCATTCTTCTGTCACTCTGCCTTCTTACAGGGCATGTGTAAGAGCAACATTATCATTGGGCACACAAACAAATTGCTAGGTCTCTAGGCTTTTTGGAAGCCAACTGATTAAATAAGTTGTCTGGGAAAACTTACAGCCCAGTATCTCCAATACCTAGGTACTTGTGGGGCCCAAAGGAAGTTGAAATATCTTCTTCAAGGAGGAGGAAGCCACTGGTGACATGTGAATCTGGGTTTATGTATAGTGCCTTCAACCAGAGAAGGGGAGGGATAGTCTCAATTGGCTCTTTGTTCAGGCAACTCAGAGAGACCTGGTCACTGCATCAACAAAGAAAAAGTAACCAAACATGGAAAACAACTCTAGTGAAGCCTCTTCTTGTCCACCCTTATTAAGATTGAAAGGGAGAACATCAAGTTCTTGAGTTTTCACAACATTTCAGGAAGAGAGCTCACACTAGAAGAGGGCTGAAAAATCACTTTTATTTCATATTATCCTTTATATTTGCCAACATGCTTACTATTTTCTGTGCTCCTTATTTCCTTGTGTAGATCCAGTTATGTATTTATTATCATTTTCCTCCTTTCTGAAGGACTTTTTGAAAGATATTTTTGCTGGATGTAGGATTCTAGGTTGACAATTTTTATCTTTCAGTATTTTAAAAATGTTGCTTCCACTTACATTTGCCATCACCTTAAGATTTATTTTTTATGGTAATATAATATTTGCCATCTAGCTGATTTTTTTATTTGCCATTTTAACCATTTTCAGTGGCATTGATTGCATTTACAAGGATGTGCTACAACCACCACTATCCATTACAGAAAATTATTTTATCACCTGTTTTAATTTCCTTGGCTGTTCAAGCAAATATCATGAAACAGGTTGGGTTCAACAATGGGAATTTATTTGCTCATGGCTTTGACATTAGAAAGAAGTCCAAACAAAGGCATCAAGATGTTACTTCTCCCCAAAGATTGTAGCATTCTGGTGATGGCCACTAGCAATCCTTGGTCCTTAGCCTGTCACATGACAAATGATGTGCAAATGATGGCATCTCCTGTTTCTCCCTTTTCTTCTGGGTTCCATTAGTGTTCACCTTCTGGCTGCTCTCTCTGGTTTTTCTCTCTTTGTATGAATTTCATTTTGTTTATAAAGGACCCCAGAATAAGATTAAGGCCTAATCTGATTGAGGTGGGCCACTCCTGAACTCAACAAAAGCTTCTACTTAAAATGGGTTCACACCCAAAGGAATGGATTAACTTTAAGAACATATTTTTCTGGGGTTCATTGCTCCAAACCGCCACATCACCCAAATACAGAAAATCTGTATCTTTAAGTAATTACTCCCCATTCCTTCTCCCCCCATCCCCAGCTCCTATTAACTTCTCATGTGCTTTCTGTCTGTCTGAATTTGCTTCTTCAAGATATTTCAAATAAATGAAATCAGGCGATATTTACCCTTTTGGGTGTGGCTATTTAAATTAGCATATTGTTTTTAAGGTTCAAACACATTGTAGCATATATCAGAACTTCATTCCTTTTTATGGCTGAATAGTATTCAATTATATGTATTTCTACCCCATTTCTAGTCACTAGGAAAAGTGTTTCTTATACCACTTTCTTCAACCTCAGTTTAAATACAATCTCTTTCCAGGTTTGATCACCACTTTAAATAAATGGCATACTATCTGTTAGCAGTTTGCTAAATTGCTTAATTTGCTTGGTAAAGAAAATTAAATTAACTGCTTGGATAATTACAAACAGAATGCCCCCGTCCCATCCCCCTTCCTCCCCAACACAAACACTTCAGCGTAAAACTGTACAGAACAACTTAATGGTCATTGGACACGAGTAGCTAGTTTATAAAACATGACTTGATATGATTTTGGGGGAGTTTAGACATTGGAGGTATTTTATAAACAATCTAATGGCAAATATCAATTATTGAGCCCTTCTTCATGTAGAACTTTGAAATTATGTTAATGATGCTTAAAAATCAGACTACAAAATATGACCCAAGCTTTGTGGGCAATGAAAGGAAGTTGACGTTTATACAGTTATCACCTCCCATTTAACATATGCTGAGATTTAAATTGGTTCTAAATGAGCCTTCAAACATGGGCAGAGTCCATGTGTTAGTATTTTACAAATGAGTTCCATCTCATAAAGAAAGACATGACTTCACTCAGAAAATCCTTTAAAAAGAAATATGTGCTCTTAAATTATTTAAAACCACTCATAAAATGGATTCTTAATTATTTGTTAAGAGGGCTTATTTATCTTTGCTCATGAAACAGAATATTCAAAGATAGTTTATAAAAGAGCATGATCATGCCAGCTATACTATCTGAATCAGAATACTTTATGTTCACTATTTTCCTCATGTGAACTGCTCTTTCCTTTCACACTTTATTATCTTTATAAAAGGGAAGGAGACAACGTACAAAATTAATTAAAATAAAGGCCTGCATTGCAACTGAAAGCCATTAACCAGCAATCGTTTACCAAAGCACAGGCAAAAATCAATTTTAATTAGTATTTTTGGATTTAATGAAAAGTGATTACAAAATTGGCATTTTCACTAATACTGTTGAGATTAATGGTGAGGTGATGCTAATTAATTTTCTGTTGAATTGCTATAGGCCTTGAATATCTGAAATAAAATGGCATATTTGTTGATATCAGACTGTATCAGCATTTCAGAGCTTCTTAACAAAAAAGGCTATTAGTTGTTTACAGGTAGATTTCACACCATTGCTTGTAAACTACAGAGTATTTTTTCCTCAAATAAGGAATGTTATAGGAAATCAAGTTTCATGCTATTTTATTAATTGGGACATTTCTTTTTAAAGTGTCTTGAGTGTTAGCCAAAAATTCCTTTATTTCAAATGCAGCTTTCTTTGGTCTAGTTGAAAGTGGTAAAATAAGGACATGATATACTTTAATTAGAGAACATTTAATGAATGATTTCTATTTATTTTTCCACTTTCCTTCTTGTTTTGGTTATATTGTTAATAAATTGGCTACCAGAACCTAGATGTATTTTTAGTTTTAATTTGAAAGTAGAAAATAAACAAGAACTGGGCTCTAAAATCCACTTTTGTCATATGATTTGAGTTTCAAATGTTCTTCAGCTTGCTTGCATTTTGATTATTTCCTCCTTTTCAAAAGGAAAAACAGTATTTACTGAAGGCAAAAAAACGCACACAGTTTTCCCTCATAGACTGACAAGCTGATCCTTGCATTGATTTTGTTTGTGATCTGTGTCTAGGAAGTCATTTAATTCATTTTTTTTGCTGTTGTTGGCTGTGCATAGATACACACAAAATGGTAATCTAGACTCAATAAAAAATATGGCCTGTGGAGACAAAAGACTGGTGTTGAAATCCTGGTTTCACCTTTAATCGTTTTTGGGACTTTGGGTAAGTAACTTAATTTTTCTAAGCTTCAGTTTTCTCAATTGTATGATAGAGATAACTATATCCATTCCAAAATATACTTGAATATGTATGAACTGCTTAATGTAAAGCAAATAGTAATTGTTTTTTTTTCTAGGAAATAAAATCCTAGTTGTTTCTTAAAGCATTATTACATTACCTACTGAAATATGCATATTCTTGGGTTATAATATTTTATTTAGGATCCAGATACAAATCATGCAAATATATTTTCAGGATCATAAAAATCTAAGTATAATTTAAGATGAAATCATTAATCAAGAAAACAACATGAAATAAAATATAAACTAGGAACTATGTATTTTTAGAATTTTGTAATTTAAAGAACTGAGTCATCATGTGTTGGAGATAATAAAAAAAATAAAAAATAAAATAAAAAAGAAAAAAGAACTGGGTCATCTAATTCAGTATTTTTTCTTTTAAAGATGATTAAGCAGAGCCTCTTTGAGATTAAGTGACTTAATTATTCACAAGTGAGTATCAGAGGAAAGACATCTACTCTAGTGGCAAATTTTATGCCTCTCATGCTTGTGTTTTTGAGTCAAAGGGAGGCAATATCAAATCCATATGTTAGCAATAACCATATAAGAGAAAGCTACCTTTGAAATCAGATTTGGGATGATGTAATAGGGGAGGTTGGACATCCCAACAAAAACAACAAAAAATATCTTAGGCAGAATGTGGAGAGGTGAAAGAAATTTGATTTTTCTGATTCTTGCCTGAAACATTAGACAGATTATCACAAGAACCAGTAGACAATGCCCTGCAGGCTTTTTCGGAAAGTATACACTTCAAAATCCCATCTACAATTCCAAAACATTCACAAACATCTCTGCTGAAAAGCCCCTGGAAATATTTCCTATTTTAAAAGAGTTTAGTTCTCTCTTTTTTTTTAATCAAGGGACAATTTACGTTGCTTTTCCAGAAGAGTTTCTAGAGCATGGAACATTTGTTAATCAGGTCCTGGATGAATGGCCTTCTACCCACCATCCCTATAAAACACTCTCCATGTCATATGATTGACTTGGCCCCTCCTTTGAGGCCCACAAGATATGTAGGAGGCATCTATTTATCTCAGAACTATAGGTATAAAAGCGTGGTTGGTCTAACCCTGCCCTCCTCAGGTAATATAGAATCATAGAATTCTAAATCAGAAAAGGGCCTTAGAAATTATTTATTCTAAAGCCCTCATTTTCCAAATGAGGGATTTGGAGCAAGGATTATAAAACTTGCCATTGTCACCCAGCCAATGTAAAGCATATCTTGGAACTATAATTCAGGCCATTTAAATCATAGCTCAGTGATATTTCCTTTATTCCATATATCCAATAGTCTAACAATAAGTTTTTTTGTTTATTATCAAGACTGCAACTACAGAGCATTAAACCAATGCTAAAATTTAGTTAAAATATGCTTTATATTGCATTATTAATAGCATTTGATTTTAATAAGCTTCCTTGTGCAATATTTTAAGAGAAAAATTCTCTGGGACACAAAGTGAAATAATGGATGTATGAATCTTGGATGATGGCTTGGACATTAATATGCAGAGATGTTGAATTTTGGATGTATCAGCTTTGGTCATTATTTGATCCTTACCTAGGTAGGTCCAAAAAACTTGACTTTGGCTAACTGTTTAGGGATGATTTGATTCTGGTCATTTTGTTAGCTAATTCACAACATCCTCTGCATAAACCAAAATAAAAAAAAATTGTAGGAAAAGTTTAACTTCTGAGTGAATGAATTATTCTTTGCTGTCTGGAGAAAAGTCTATATGGGAGGACAAATTATAATGTGATTTTGCTACTGCAATATAGGTGCAAAACAAGAGAAATTGTATGCTTTTAATGATTAAGGTCATGGTGCTGGTTGCCTGATGAATTCATATCCACCATAGAATTATGTTGGCTTAGAATACCAAGTAATCATTGCAGGGCCAGTATCAAGAGTTTGCCACTTGTGAAGTCACACAAGGTTCTACTTTGGAAAGGACCCCATTCTTGGTTTAATGCTCTGTAGTTGCAGTCTTGAAATTTTTCATAAGGCTATCTTAGAGCTTGTGTTTTGTAAGTGAAGTCTGATGGGACAGTGGAGCATGTCTGTGAGCAGAGGATATACATGTAATATGTATCTCTGCTTTTGTCCTTGCTGCCCCTTCTCATATTGCATTCAAAACGCACCTGAGCACATAATTCCAGTGGACCAATGATGTGTGAGAGTTCACTGAAAATCAAAGTATGTTACTTGTAGGATTGAGTAAGCTGGATGCTGACAGTTACAAGAGGCCATGCTTTCCATTTGTATGTAGAAAGAAGGCAATGACATTCTAAGAAACACAAATGACCAAAGGACCATTTCACATCCTTTTTCCCTCATGCTACCTCCCTGCATTAGCCAAACAATAATCCTGAAAATGATAACATAGAAGGAGAGGGAAAGACAGCGCATCCCATAGTACCTTTTCCTTTCAGTCCTTCCTTTCTCAAAAGTAAGCCAAAAATATAAAGTACTAGATTGTGTATGTCTCGCAAAAACAGCTACAGTTAATTTTGTGACATGTTTCTAATTTTCTGGTAAGAACTAAATCCACAAACATGTACAAGTTACAAAATACTAATTGTGCAATTTCAATGATTTACCATACAAGCTAAATGCTCTTACATTTGTGTTTAAACTGGCAATGTACAATACAAAGGTAAATGGTAAAATTCATGCTAATAATTTAAGATAATAATTTTATTCACTTAGACAGACATTAAATAGCAAGTAAGAAATACCATGACAAGTTGAAAGAGGCATCACAGAAGAAAGGAAAAAGTGTTATTCTTTAAAGGTACATTTTACTGCTTTTTTTTAACATGTGGCCTTGCATTTTCATTTTGCACTGGGTCTCACAAATTGTGTAGCCTGAACTGACACATTTTGGTCCATAAGAGGCCATTCTTTATATCATTCTGGAAACACGCTGCCATTTTCCTGTTTCAGGGCTTCCTATATTTTAGACTTTAAACAGATCATCTTCTTTCTACTTTTTTTTGAAGATGGATTACAATACAGTTGATTAGATAACCTTTTATTATATCAATAATAATTCAGTCATCTCTTCTTGAGATTTTATCCTGGTCCTATTGATTAGATTTTGATTTGATTTGTGGACTAGCCTATATCCAAATTTACTCCTCAAATGGCTAATTTCATCCCAATTAATGGGCTTATTGTGAAGACTAAATTTATATAGTCAATAATTACTGCACAGCTACTTCATCCTGGGTACTGTGCTAGGTGCTAAGGATTCAGCAGTGAGTAAAACAGATGGGCTCTATGCCCTCATGGAAATTACATTTCTAGTGCAGGAGATAGATTTAGATGAATGCTGTGATGAGAATAGACAGTCTGATTAGAAAATATAAAAAGAGAAGACCATTTTGGATATTATGATCAGGAAAGGACTAAGGAAGGGGACAGTATATAGTAGCTAAGTTGAGAACTGAATGATAAGCCAGACTTTTGGGAGAGGAAACAAGAATGACAAAGACCCTGGCATTTTCTGGAGGGCAGAAAGGGGATCTGTGTGGGTGGGGCAAAGTGAGAAAAGGAGGAGAAGACTGAGAGGTTAGTGAAGCAGGCAGAAACCAGATTGTGAAGGACTATGAAAAGTAGCTGGGGTTTTATTCTAAGAGTCATGGGAAGCCACTGATGAATATTAGAGTGGCGTATCATTTGGTCTACACCTAATGGCTGGGAAGAGAATGGACTGTCAGGTGGAGGGAGTAAAATGGAAAGAAATATAGTAGTTGACTAACTGAGTGATGATGGTGGCCTAGTTGAGCTTGGATGCTCTGGACATAGAGTAAGGAGACCAGATTAAGACAGATATTGAGATAGAAATCACAGGACTTGATAAAGGATTGACTGTGGAAAGTAAGAGAAAAAGAGGAATCAAAGATGACTTCTGAGAGATTTTTAGTTCAAACAAATAGCTAATTTTAATATCGTTTGCCAAAATGACAGCCACTAGTGGAGGAAGAGTTACCTGTTATTGAAGGTATAAGTCAAAAGTTCCATCAGAGCATAATTAAGTTTTCAGAAATTCAAGTGGAAATGTTACTTAGGCAGCATTAGTTGGGGTAATGTATACTAAAACCTTTATTAATTGCACATTGTTATTGCTTATAAAATGAAAGTGTCCTTTAACATTTAATGATGACTTGATATTCTTTGTTTAGTTCTTCCTAGATAATTATTTTATCCCTTGGGTACATCACTCCAAGGCTGTTATCACTACAACAAGTAGTTCTTACCTTCATTTATTATTATATCTGACTAATGTCCTTTAGGGCAAAGTTCTAAGAGCTATGCTAATTTTCTTGTTCCCATATTTGATATTTCTACATTAATCCACAAGATACTGAGTGTAATTTTAAAGTATAGGGCTAACCTGCATGGCAACATGGCAAGTGATTTCCCCAAGTAAGCAATTCCCTGAAGTTTGTGATTTGCTTGAGTGCTCAATCCACCAGCTAGGGAGAAATGCAAGAATCATCTTTTTGCCCAAACTCTACTTTAATTTTGGCTCAAGCAGCCTGAAAAATCTGGGCTTATGGATGCTCTTTCTAACCCTCACCTATTTAATCAATAATGACTTTGGCAGAAAGAAAAAGTAAGTGTTTTTTTCCTAACAAAGGTAATTGAATATTGTCTAATTAGATTAACTGCATTACTTTGATGCCATAGCGATATGTGATATATAGGAAGCCTGGCAGTGATAATTGTGAAAGATTTTTTAATGTGAAATGAAAAATTCAGGGTCTAGAGGCCGCAGCTGTGAATATGATGTCTCTTTTGCCTCTCAAAGTTTGGGAATATATTTTTATGTTATGAATGGATTTTTTCAACCATCAAAATATGTTGCATTACTTTATAAATTATATACTGTATATGTTGATTTAATACTTTAGATTGCTTGAATTATTTCTGTCTGGCAAGACATAGCAGCATAACTCCCTTCTGATCAGAGTAGAGAGGAACATGCCACTGGCCCTTCCCACATTCACCATTATGGGATGTAAATAACCAGTAACACTGGAAAAGGCCTGAATGTCTCATATAGTGGTCCTTTGTGTCTATTTTTCTTGACTAGAATCAGGCTCAACAATGAAATTTATTTGTGTCCCACTAGCTGATCTTTTCTTAAGAGAAACAGACATTCTATAGAGGGTGATCTGGAGAAAAACTACCAACTTAGGCATTGTGCTGGTTTGACACTCAGAAAAGCCATATCCCAGAAAAGCCATATTCTTTTAATCCTACCTTCTCCCAGAAAAGCCATGTTCTTTTCATTCTACCTTCTGGGGGGCAGATCTGTTGTTGGGTGGGACCTTTTTTAAAAATTATTTCCATGGAGATATGATCTTGCCCATTCAAGGTGGGTCTTAAGCCACTTACTGGAGTCCTTTAAGAAAGCCAAGAGAGAGCTCAGAGCCCATACATAGAGCAGAGAAATCACAGATGCTTGGAGAAGAGTTGGCTCCATGAGATGCTAAGCAGGAACCCACAGAACCTAAAAAGACCTAGAACCTGGAGAGGTGAAATCCAGAGTTTGCCCCAGAGAAGTGAAGAGAGGACTCATAGATGCTTGAAGGTGGAGAATGCCCCAGAAGGACTCACAGGAACTGAGAGAGCTATTTTGGAAACCAACCCAGAAGAGAAGACCAGCAGATGTCGCCATTTGCTTTCCCATGTGATAGAGAAACCCCAGACACGATCGGCCTTTCTTAAGTGAAGGAATCCTCTTGTAAATGCCTTAATTCGAACATTTTCACTGCCTTAGAATTGTAACTTGTAACAGGTATATTGCATTCTGGCAGCATTAGCAAACCGAAACAGGTGTCATACCATCCAGTATGATACTAAAATACTTTGGTAGAAGGTGAATATGACAAAAATTTGTAAAGTGTCACCATTTGAGTAGTGAAGATAAACTGCCCTTTTTTAAAAAAAAAGCTGTTTCAGTGACCATAACTTTAACCACTGAGTTTAGGAAGATAGCTGCCAACTCCTTTGTATTGCTTGTGAAGAATCTCCATTGTCTGTAAGAACATGTTATGCCTTTTGTTTTTATTCATTCTGGACTTGAGGACATTTACTACATTCCCCACACTGTGTTTGTGAAGAGTGTGTGGGTCCATTTTATTTGGCTGTATGGAAATGATTTGTGGAAGAAGGGGTTGAAATTAGTAACTGACCAATCAAGTGAAAGAGGCCAGACTTAAAATCTTCTTTCTTCCCGAGAGGAAGAGGAGAGATTACCTTGCTTCTCTTAATAATAATGGGGTTATTTTTCTTCTGAAGCCTCAAATAGGAGAAGTGAAAGTTCCAAAGATACCTGAAAATGTTTATTGGCATCTGTTCAACTGGAAATTTTTGTGAAAATATCATGGGGTTTTGTAATTAAAAAATTTTTTTTCTATGAAAAGTGAGGTGATTCCTGAGTAGACAATCAAATCTGTAGCCTGCTGTACGCTGAATATCTTTTTCTGGATCTGTTTTGCGTTCACATTAGTTACAACAACAACTATAAGTATCATCTCTACGTGGTAACCATCGTTTCGGTAGAGAATCTGAGGAGCAAAAATGCAACCCACTTTCCACAGCCAATTTTTAGACCCACGAAGGCATGCTGGCTAGAATTTTGATTTAATTTCAAAACTAAAAAATTTGAAAAAGAGCCTTGGTGTGTAATGATTTTCAGATGAGACTAAAGAACATTCAAGCATTGCATAAGCTTTTTCAATTTGAAATTGGGATGAACACAGTTACAAAGCTATGCAAAATTATTATTTTCTATATTTTTCAATTATTTTTTATGACCCACATAATTCTGGTATAGTCTTAACGATATGAACAGAGTACAGTCTGCAAGCTCTAGCTATAGTAATGGTTGATGTTGCTACATTTGAATAATCTTACTAGCAGTCTATCTAGTGAGACTAACCTGAATGTTTTATAGAAGCATGATATTAGTAAAACTTGTCACTTAGGCAGATCAAACTAAATAAAGTTTGAGAAATCCACTTGGAACATTTTAGAATTTTTCTCTTTATTGACCAAATTGAAAAGATAATTAATAGATCTGGAATTTGATCTATGCAATATCATGGCTATGAAGTCAACATCAAACATGACTTAGACATATAACAAATAATTCTTTGGAAAGCAATTCTTTGGAAATCAAATCACATTGCTTCCAAAGAATTATTTGTTATATGGTGATAATGCTATGAAGGCAATTAAAAGAGTACTTGATAGAGTGGGGAGGTGGGAGAGATGAAGTGGTGAGAATGAAATACTTATTTCATTAGTATTAAATAATTGAAAAATACAAGAAATAATAATTTTGCATAGCTTTGTAACTCTGTTCATCTCAATTTCAAATTCAAAAAGCTTATGCAATGCTTGAATGTTCTTTAGTCTCATCTGAAAATCATTATACACCAAGGCTCTTTTTCAAATTTTTTAGTTCTGAAATTAAATAAAAATTCTAGCCAGTATATCTTCGTGGGTCTAAAAATTGGCTGTGGAAAGTGGGTTGCATTTTTGCTCCTCAGTTTCTTTACTGAAACGATGGTTACCACGTAGAGATGATACCTGTGTTGTAATACTGTTACATTTCAAATCCAATGTCATTCATGCATCTACTAATGTTTGTTGAGCTCCTACTAGGGATCAGCACTGAGCTTTGCCACAGGGATACAAAAGTGAACCAGATAGATGGGATCTTCAACTTCATGCCACCTACAGAATATTGGAGAGAGTCAATTAAGAGCCAAGCAAACAAACAAATATATATTTCAGATGATGATAATGCTATGAAGGCAATTAAAAGAGTACTTGATAAAGGTGGGAGGTGGGAGAGATGAAGTGTTGAGAAACTTGCTTAGACAGGATAATGGGAGACTTAAGGAAAGCATCTCTATTAAGGGGCATTTTCCTTGAGTTGCAAGAGGTGCTTGTATTAGAAGAACTGAAAGGAGGTCAGGCTGGTCAAAATATAATGGATAAGGAAAGGTGAAATGAAATCTCTTGGTGGGGCAGTCAGGTATTTGGATTAACATAATTTTGTGGGCTTTTTGGGAAGGAGTTTGGGTTTTATTTGAATTGTAGCATGCAGTCCCTGAACATGTTCAAGCAAGAAAGGGATTTCTCTTTTAATAGTCTCACCCTGACTGCTATGGTATGCACCAGAAGGGACAGAGTGGACATAAGGAGCCCAGTTTAAGGGCTATAGCAGTAATCCAGGGTGGTGGTGATGGTGGACTGGATGAAGGTAGTGGCACCACAGATCAATGAGGTGGACAGATATAATATATATTTTAAAGGTCGCAATGAGGAGACATACAGAAAAGTTGGATATTCAGTGTCAGGTGAGATCTGAATCAAGAATGTCTCCTAGGTGTAAATAGCTGAGTAGGTACTAGTGCCATTTAGTGTGATGGAGAAAACTATGGATAAAATGCTTATATAGAGAGGGGGTTGAGAAGAGGTGTCGACATCCAAGAGTTTAGGATAACGTAACATGTTATGAAAGCAAAATGAAAAAGTGTTTGAAATTGGAGTAAAAATATATTTATGTACTAATGATCACTAGTGGCTCACAGTGAAAATGGAATCTTTGAAATTTATAAGTAACTTGCTTTTAAATTAAGTTTTGACTAATGGATTAGTCAAAACTGTGCCTTTCTTTCCCCATATAATAAATATTGGACATTTATACTTGTAGATTCTAAAATCAGACAAGGAGTTTGCATTCATCTTTGTGTTCTATCTAATTTGATGCTGCTGCTATTAAAGCTGTCTTGGAGGGACAATGTCAAATTATTTGAAATCAAAAAGTCTTGCTAGATTTTGAGAGTGTAATAAAAAAGTATTTTAGAACTTAAATGAAAGTGCCAAGCAAAATGCTTTTAAGTTGACTTTGTATATTTGCATATCTGGCAGAGATTTTCAGAGACTTTTGGCTCCTCTGGCTTTAGTGATTTCATGTGGTTAGTGATTTAGTTAAGACTCCTTGTTAACAGTTTCTTAAATATTTAATGCTCTAGTCAGAAAGATGGAGTGATAAAAAATTTGCTGTTAATGAAAAAAGATAAATCATTTGGTTTACCCTAAAGCACTACTGCATTAAAAACAATCTAATATTTCATTAAGTTAGGAAAGTACTTTTTCTTATTT
Organism: Myrmecophaga tridactyla; assembly: GCA_004026745.1. NCBI lineage: Eukaryota > Metazoa > Chordata > Mammalia > Pilosa > Myrmecophagidae > Myrmecophaga > Myrmecophaga tridactyla. The sequence continues at coordinate 41,668 of PVIY010003672.1, forward strand.
TTAAATGCACCTTAATGTTGAAAATATTTTTCAATGAAGAAAAGAGTGGGCAAGAAATGAAACTAGGGTCTAATACATTTAAAATTGTGGCTTGTGAGTCAAAATAGATATTATAGAATATCTTATATAGATATGATAAAGAAATTAATATAATTTTAAAGGTAGGGAAAAAAGTTTAGCTGTTCTGTCATTATAAATTTTTCTTGAAGTTTGTTTGGCAGAAAGGATTCTATTTAACTTGTTTCCAAGAGTAAAGTGAGGTTTACACAGACAAGTTCATCAGTAAATTGGTCAAAAAAGGCCTGGTATTTTTGCTAGTCTTTATTTAGATTAGTTTGTGATAATCAGTAGGCTTGTTTGAATTTTTTCTAATATTACTTTTATAGGGTGCAATAAAAAACTTTAGTATCACTTTTCCAATTTCTTCATTTTTCAGGTGGAGAACTAAGATCCAAATAGTTGAAATTGGGCTAGTCCGTAGTGTGCTGGTTTGAAGCTATTATGTATCCCAGAAAAGGCCACACCTTCAGTATGACTCTGTTGTGAAGTTGGATCTTTTGATTAGTCTGTTTCAATTGAGATGTGGCTCACCCAATTCAAGGTGGATCTTAATCCTTTATTAGAGGCCTTTAAAGAGAACTCATACAGAGGAAAACTGGGAGAAGCACACAAGGAACCCAGGAAGGCTGAAAGCAATGGAACCCAGAGAGAAGGACCAGCAGGCGTGAGCCATAAGCTTTCCCAGCTGACAGAGGAACCCTTGATGCTAGCTGCCTGTCTTCAGAGAAGGTATCATTCTGTTGTTTATGCCTTAATTGGAACTGGAAATTGGTAAGCTAATAAATCCCCATTGTAAAAGCCAACCCGTTTCTGGAATATTGCATTTAAGCAGCTTTAGCAAACCAAAACAGCTGGTTAGTGGAAGGACTGGAGTTCGAACCCACAGATTCTGATTTCCAGTCTTTCAATTTCACAGTATTACACTTTAAACTCTGATCTCCTCTTTTGGCAAATAACAAAATATTTGGATAGTCCCTTTGTTTAAAGTCCTAAGCTTATCCTTTTAAAAAATACTAATTGGGTAAGAAATCACTTAGTTTTTTTCTTATTAGAGAAGTCGTAGGTACATGCAAAACAATCACTACAACAGTAGTGTTGCCTTATCCCTACCCCTGTTACTAATACCTTGCATTAGTGTGGCACACTTGTTACCATTGATGAAAGAATATTATTATAATTGAATTACTAACTATAGCCCATGGTTTGCATTAGGGCTCATTGTTTGTGTTCTACAGCTCTACGGTCTTTTTAAAAATTTTTATTCTAGTTACATACGTACAACCTAAAATTTCCTCATTTAACCATATTCAGATATGCAACAGTGCTGTTAATTATGGTCACAATGCTGTGCTACAGTCACCACCATCCATTACCAAAGTTTTCCATCGTCCAGAATAATAACTCTGTGCAATTAAATATTAACTCCCCATTTCCTAGCCTCACGCATCTCCTGGTAACCTATCTTCTAGTTTCTGACTCTAGGAATTTGCTCGTTTTAATTATTTCCTATCAGAGGGATCATATGATATTTTTGTACCTGACTTATTTCACTGAATATGATGTTTTCAGTGTTCATCAAGGTTCATTCACCGAGGGTGATGTAGCTTCGTTGAATGAGTTAAGGAACGTTCTTTCCTCTTCAATATTTTGGAAGAATTTGAGCATGTTTGGTATTAATTCTAATTCTTCTTAGAATGTTTCATTAAATTCGCTGGTGAAGCCATCTGGTTATGGGCTTTTCTGTTGCTGTTGGAAGGTGTTTTAGTTTGTTAAAGTTGCTGAAATGCGATATATCAGAAATGAATGTATTTTTTTTTTTTTTTTTGCATGGGCAGACACTGGGAAAGGAACCCGGGTCTCTGGCATGGCAGGCGAGAACTCTGCCACTGAGCCACTGTTGCCCACCCATGAATAGCTTTTAAAAAGGTGATTTATTGTGTTACAAGTGTACAGTTCTAAGGCCTTAAAAATGTTCAAACTAAGGTATCCAGAGAAAGATACCTTGACTCCAAGGCTGAATGGTGTCCGGGATTTCTCTGTCACCTGGGAAGGCACGTGGCTGGAGTCTGAGGTCCTTGCTTAGCTTCTCTGGGGAAAACTCTGGATTTTTTCTTTTACCTTCCCTGGGCTCTCTCCAGGTTCTGACTTTTTAGTACTGCAGGTCTTTGCTTAGCATTTCATGGGAAAGCACATGGCAATGTTTGCTGGTCTCTGTTTTCTAATGACTTTCCAAGTGTCTGTGTGTTGGCACTCCAAGCATTTCCAGATGCCTGCATCTATGTTGGCTCTGAGCTCTTTCCCTCTCCATGAGCTCTCTTAGACTCTGGTAAATGAATTAAGACCCACCCTGAATGTACGGAGTCATGTCTCCATCTAATCAAAGGTTCAACCCACAACTGAGTGTGGAAACAATCCAATCAAAGTTTTCACCCTATACAATAGGGCTGCCCCCACAAGACTGGATTAAGAAAAAGAACATGGCTTTTCTGGGATACATACCATCTTTAAAACCAATGCAGGAGGTTTTTTATAGTACTGATTCAATTTACTTACTGTCAAGATCCCCCATTTCTTCATATTTATTTGATTTTTTTGTGTGGTACCATTTTGAGTCCTTTCTCATTTCTTTCTGAATATCTTTTTCATATTTTTTATGGTTATCTTGGGCTTAAAATTTAACATCCTAAGTCTATAAGAACAATATTTGGTTTGTTACCAACTTAACCTTAGTGGCATATACATATAATGTTCCTATGCTCCTCTGTGCCCCCAATTTTTTGTTGTAGTTGGTCCAAGATTATATCTTTGTACATTGTATGCTATAAACCATAGATTTATCATTACATTTTATGCATTTGCATTTCAGCACCTGTAAGAAGTAAGAAGTTGAACTACATACCAAGAAGTACAATAAAATATTACTGATGTTTAAAATTACCCATAAGCTTGCCATCTTTATTTATTTAATGCCACTTCAATCCATTGTCTAGTGTCCTTTCCTTTCAGTTGAAGAACTCCCTTTACCATTGTGTGTAGGGCAAGTCTAGTTGTAATGAATTCCCTCAACATTTGTTTATCTGGGAATGTCTTAACCTCTCCCACATTTTTGAAACAAGTTTTCTGAACATAAAATTTTGGTTGGAAACTGTTTTCTTTCAGCACTTTAAATATTTTGTATAACTACTTTCTTTTTTTTCAATGTTGAGAAAAAGGCTGTTTTATTTCTTGACTTGACCACAAGTTATAATTATGTATAAATTATAATCTTTTATATAAATAATTATATGTATAAATTATAACATAAATGCAAGCTAATCATTTTTAAAGTCTTAAGAAGTAAAGTGTATGTAAAGCACAGAAAATAAATTCAGGTGAAAAAAGTTCTGACATAGTTTTAAATGTTATGTGGAATCATGGATTGTAAAGAATCATGGCAATCATTGTCCAATCTAGCATTAAAGATAAAGAGATGTTGGGCCTAAATGTAAATTCGGACATATAGTGTCTACTATATAATAAACAGATGAGAGAAAAAATATAACTGCATTTCCTAACAGCAAAAATTAATAAGTTTACAAGTATTATATTCTTCAATGAAATAAGAAAGTAGATCAAAGTATAAAATGTTAGCTAGTCCTGGCAATAAAGTCATCTTTGAGGATAACTTTTCGGGGTAGCTAAAATGAGCAATGAAGACATTCTGCATACTAAACTATAGCCAGTATTTTTATTTGTAGAGTCTACACACCCTAATAAAACAAATAATTATACATTAGAATTAGTAGGAATACCAAATATGATTTCACAACTGCTGCTGTGTGTTTCTTCTTCTCCGGCACAATTGACACAGATCCAGGCTTGCTATGTTTACAATGATTCTCTTCCTTTTGTCAACAAGCTTCTTTCATGATGCACTGCTCCTGAATCTGGCTGTAGATAGATTTTGGTAGATATTGGTGATGAGCTGTATGTTTTATCTCAGGGTGATTTTTCAATTTCTCCTTCAGCTTCTGATTATAATCCTTGGCTGCCTTTTCTTTTAATGTAAGCTGACCTTTTCTTTTAATGCAACTTTTCAGAAGCATTCGCTTTCCACAGACGAATGTTCATTTCATCAGATCCACACATAATGTTCTTGCTGTCAGAAGTCCATTTTACGCAGATAACATGCTGTATTTGCTTTGTGTGATAAACTTCCCTGCTTCAACGTTTATCCACAGGGAAGATTTGAATAGATTTGTTAAAGCTAGTAGACTCAATCTGTTTCCCAGAGGAAGAGTAATCACATCACTGTAGATACGTGATCCATATGTACCATTAAAGGCATGTCAAGTGCCCACATATCAAAAGTATATAAGTTGTCAACTTCATTTGCTGTAGTAAAAATGAAAGCCTCCATAGGGTTCCAACAGATTGTATTTGTTCTCATATCTAAGATAACCTTTCAGAGGAGTTGCTTGCCTCATACCATACAGTACTATATTATTGTCAGCATCCCAATATTTCAGTTGGGTTAAAGTTAAATCCTCAGGTCATTGAACATATGGGATTGGTTCTTTGTCCATCCCAAATATCCACTTGCTGTCCACATGAGGCAAAAACAGCTTCTTTCCAGTGATGATCAATTTTGGTGCATACTGTTTTTTCTAACAGTATGCAGTGGCTCCACCTCTTCTTCATAGCCTGGTCCATCCATTTTTCAGTGCTTCACAGTTTTGTCATCACCAATAGTACAAAAAAGAAGGCCCACAAAAGTGAATACATATTCCTTGTAGAAAACCTTCATGGGCTTGTAAAGTATGATACACAGTCATTTAATAAAATTCCAAATTCTAACCTCTCCATCACATGCCCCAGAAAGGTCTATAGTCAGGTTATCTGGATGTTTTGCCAAGCAATTAATTCCATCTTGATGACCATCCAGGGAAGCAAGGAATGGTTTTGCAAATACTGGTTCCAGTTTGGTAGCATTGAAAGCTCTTACATTATCTTGTGGGACCGCAAAAGAATTTAAGGCAGGATCATAGTTTCTTAAACTCTCTGCAAGTCCAACTTTGTTTCACAGCCATACTTGTCTGGGTTCCAGCTCAGCATCTTCACCTTCATCTCTGCAGCTTGTTCTTACTAGGGAGATTTTCTGTCACAGTTCTACAACAGCCTTCTTACCTCCGTGGTTCCTGATGAGAACTAAATTTTATTGGATTCCCTTTTACATAGTTCATTTCATTTCTCTTTCAGAAATTTCTGCATGCCCTTGGCATTGAACAGTTTGGTTGTTATATGTCTGAATAGGGTTCTCTTTAAGCTTATCCTGCTTGAGGTTCATTGAACTTCTTGAATAAGCATATTCATGTCTTTCATTATATTTGGGAAGTATCCTGTCAGTTCTTTGACTATTCCTTAGCCGAGCCTGCATAGAGCCTTGAAGCCTGCTTCATTTTCTGGGCTTGTGCCTTTGAATTCTCCATTTATAGTTTACAGGATTTGAATGCTCCCTCTATTCCCCTTGAAATAGACATTCACCCCCTTCTGGTAATTCTATCATGAGACAACGCAGATTGTCCTTTGCCAAAGGTTACTTTAAAATTGTTTCTTATACTGCTTTAGCTACTGCAGGCTGCTTCTCTACACTGAAGACAGATTTTGGGAAGGTGAGCCTGGTTCAGTCTTTCAAACTTCTACCCAATGCATTGACACTGACAGGCAACCCAATGTGCACAAAGGGATTACTCTGTCCCCTCTGGAACTGGGCCAGGGACCCCCAATGAGAGCACAGGCTCACTCCATTCTACATTGGAGTGTGGGCTGGGGAGGTGCCAATATATGCCCCTGTAGCTTCTCCTGTGGCTTTTGAAGCTGGGTTTTCTTCATTCAGCATTCACCCAGTTACTGAAACCCTTTAAGTTTCCATAGTTTTGAGGAGGAGTACTGTCTTTAAGTTTCCTTTCCTACTTTTGTCTCAGGCACTTGGAATGATGGTTTCCCTCAGAGCTGGTCTCCAGCAATCCTAAATAGCTGATCAAAAGCAGTGATCAGCAGTCAGACCCTCCCCACCACAACCCCTGTGTTAGTGAGACGAGGTCTTTATATCCCATCCTGGCACCAGGAAGCTGCACCAGGGGCCCAGGCTGCAGTCCTCACTGTTGGCTGCTATGAGTCTGGACATGGAGGATGGTATCTCTCCCTGGAGGGGGAGCTTCACTGGTATTTACCTTCAATTAACCTCCCTCTTCCTTCAGCTTTTCCATGAGTGCTGCACAGTGTTCTATTAGACTCTGGAGTTTCAAAATAGTTGATCCAGACACTTCTTGCCAGTTCAGTAGTTTGGTGGAGGGATTGATTCCTGGAGCTTTCTACTCTGCCATATTCCCACAATCCTCTTCTATCCATTTAGCTTTTATTAGTGATTTTCACCATAGATATTAAAAGATTTGTTAGGGATGTTGGACTAGGCTTAAAACAGACTGGGTCTCCATGTGTTTCCACACTAACATATTGGCATTTTGTGACTAGAATTGAGTCATTTTTTCTATCTAGTGCAGGCCTAGTTGCCCCTCAAATCACACATGTTGCCACTACAACCCATCTGTAAATAACCCTTGAAATATGAGATCAAATTTGTCACCCTGATTTTATTAACATGTCAAACTGCCTGAACAGGCCAATGAGTTTAAGCTAAGAGAATAAAAGTTTAGACTCCCACAAATCTATTTATTTTCTTTTAATCCACATCTAAATAGATTTTCAAACTTTGAGAAAATGAGAAATTACTGTAGACTATATTAAATTTCTCATTAGGTATACTGCAAGCATCTAGATAAGCTTGATAATCATTTTTATGGTCAGTAGAGCACTTTTCAAACCCAAGCTCTTTATGGATTATATATATGATACAGAAAGTGAGTATACAGAGTATTTTAGTGCTGAATGTAAGAGGAATTAAATATGCTAGTTGCATAAGAACAATTGTACAAAAATTTAGGCAAAAGTATGAAGACTAATATGGACAGTTAAAAATTGGAAGAAGAAAGATGTAATAATATAAAATAAAATCTGGCAAATAAAAGAGGGGAAACATCTTTACTCTTGCCAAAGAATCATAGGATCATCTTTACATCATTGATGCTGGCACTGCCAACCTAAAGTACTATTCATTGAAATGGCGATGTAGCATTCTGCATTGACATCAAGGAACATTTTGTTGCCTAGGGAATTGCTAATGCCAGAGGTAGCCAAAGCAGTTTTGTTTGGTTTCCATTAAAATACCAACCTGGTCTGACACTGATTAATTTGTAGTGACTGGAAGGACCAACATTTTACAGTGATTTCACTGCAAATGAGATCAGTATTTTAGAACTGAAATTCCATATGGTCATTGACTGTATCAAACTTTCAAGCAGTCTTACAAAAGTTAATCAACAATACATATTTTAGGAGGAAAATGTACTGGGATTTAGGTGGAAAATGTACTAGGAAAATGCACTAGCATATACTACGATTAACACTCATAGCTACACATGTTCATCACTAATAACTACCTATCACCCTTCTATCTATCTATCTATCTATCTATCTATCTATCTATCTATCTATCTATCTATCTATCTATCTATCTATCTATCTATCTATCTACTTACCTATCTATATACAGCTCTCTCTCTCTGACTTTATAGACCTAACATTGTCCAATCACATGTAAAGTTACAGGACGAGAAAACAAAATCAACTGGTAATGTGACAGGAAAATGGTGTTCCAAGAGAATATAATATTTAAGAACAAATGCAAATTCTGCAGAAAAATTTCCCAGGTTTTTAATATGGCTTGTGACTATGTCATTTTTTAATTTAATTTCAGGACATTATCCATATTTAAAATGGGATACTATAGCAGGCTAGTTAAGGATACCAGCCACTAATATTGAAATAATACTTGCTTCATCCCTAATTTCTTAGTTGACTTATTCAAGCATCTGCTCAGACCACGAGCTTCTCTTCCAGATGGTTTGTTCAGTGCTGTCACTGTGACCACACTTCGAATTTAGTGAGACCAACTCCTGTTTACCCCAGTCCATCAGCATTCTTTTTAATTCACTTTATTTCTTTCTAATTTAGATTCTAAAACCTATCAGTGTTGACAATATTGATTGTTCTTGGATTCCTTCTGTCTCATTTTCCCCTCTTCCCTTCCTTGCAATTTTCCCACATCATTCCCTTTGTTCTCTTATTTTTATTATTATTTTTTTTTGCATGGGAAGGCACCAGGAATCGAACCCAGGTCTCCAGCATGGAGGCTCTGCCTGCTGAGCCACCATGGGCAGCCCTGTTCTTTAATTTTATTCTTGCTATTTAGTAAATGTAAAGCACTGAAGAGTTCATATAAAGAGTTTAAAAAATCATAAAGAATGGAGAAACATAGTAAAATAAACTCTTATGTACCCACCAATGAACTTAAGAAATAGATCAGTTATTTTCCTCAATTGCATCTTCATGTTGCTCACTCTCTACCCCAGGATTATCAATATTCCAACTTTGATATTCATAATTTCCTTGTGTTTTAGGCTTGAAAAAATTGAGTAGCAAGTACAAAGCTGTGTAAGAATGGGGCAATGTTTCACTGTTAGAAGAAAGCTCTCTGGAGAAGGTAGGCTGAACAGTGTCTCTCATTCACAGTCTCATGACTTCAGCCTCTTGAGAGTGATAAGAACCTCTATTTGAGAAGTTGATAGGCAAGTCCTGAGTAAATGCTGAGAAACACAGGGCCCACCACGTTCAGAGTGTCTGCTAGTGCCGTTGTGTGGACAAGGTCCTTAATATATGTGGACAAAATATTCAGCTGAAGTGGGCTTCTCTGTATTTTCTGTTTTTGAACTCATAATAGCCTACCTGCAGCTCTCAGGACTATGTCAGATCCTTTTGTGGAATAATGTGAATATCTTACTGTTTCATGGTAGCAGAAGAGTAGAGGAAAGCAGGGATTTTATAGCAAATGAATATGACAATCCAAGTACAGAAAATATTCTGGGTAAGAGTTACCAGGTTATCTGTCCTCAAGTTAAAAAGATGATATGATGGCAACATAACAAAAGCCTTCTTTCTGTTTGTTTAGTCATACTTTCCCAGTTGAGAAGATTGCTCATTCTTCTGGATGCATAACTGACATCTTGGGATCTGCCTTCCCCATTTTTCAGGGAATTCTGTCTACCTCTCTTCTATTTTGGAGTGCTTGTTTCCTTATCTTCCTCTTTCTTGATTCTTTTTTTTTCTTCATAATGAGTACATAGGAAGAGAATTTTTAAAGACCTCTAATATTCTATATTGTTTTTATCCAATCCTCATACTTTACTGATCGGAGGGATAGAGAAATCTAGTTTGCTGACCATTAACCTTTAGAATTTTGAAATCATTTCTCCAGTGTCTATTGCTTCTAGTGTTGCTCTGATGAAACCATTTTGAGTCTTGCTCATGTAGGTGAGTTTCTTTATTTTTATCCTTTTGGAAGTTTGTTGAATATATATTTCATCCCTGCTGTTCTGAATTTAGTGATATGCCCTGGAATAGGTCTATTTTCATACACTGTACTATTTTATGTACATTTTATATTTATACTTTCATACATTTTATTTTGTGAAGCTTTATGATCCAGTAACTCATGCCCTTCACTTCTGGAAATTTTTCTTGAATTGAATCATTAATGATTTCCTGTTCTTTCTTTCTGAATCTTCTTTTACAGATTTTAGACATTCTGCACTGTCCTGCAAGTTTTCTCTTTTATCTTTGTTTCATTGTTTCTTTCATCTTCTTCTTGTATTTCCTGAGAGGTTTCTTCAACTTGATCTACCATTCCAGAATGGTATTGTATTCTTTTTCATTTCTACTATCATGTATTAATTATGTTTAATCAGTACAATGTCTTCTCTAATTTTTCTGAGGTTATTAATGGTAATTCTTTTATAGTTTTTTCTTTACGGATTTACTCTGAAGTGCTTTTTTCCCCTCCTGTTTGTTGTTTATTCAGTTTTCATGTTAGAAGTTTTCTTCAGATATACAGTATTTCTGCTCATAATTTAGAGGGAGGATTAAAAATCAGAAAGGAAGTTACAAGTGTGTAAGCAAGGCCTTCAATTTCGAGCTTCACTAGAGGATGATTTGGGAGAATCATGGATAGAGGACTCCCATTTCATTATCTTCAGTCATTTCCTCTTGACCTAACCACAATCTAATCTCATCCTTGATGTGAAATACAGCCTCCACCATTCTGAAAGTGAAATGGAGAAGATTGCTAAGATTTTCTGCCTTCTGCATTCAGTATTCATTTAGTGAATTATCCTGTTTTTCATAAAATGCCATAACTTTTCCTTCATATATAATGTATAATTAATCTCTCCTTCTCTCTGTTATAGATCATTAGCATCAGTTTTGAACATGATTATGTCTCCTCCATTAAAAAAAAAATGAACATAACTCTCAAACCCTTTCCCTATACCTCTCCTCTCCTTCATAGGCAAACTTCTTTTCCTCACTCTCTTCTCAACTCATTCTAGTCCATCTTTCAGCCCTACCTCTTTTCTGAAATATCTCTAGCTAAAGCCACTCTGAATCACTAAATAAAATTGATTTTTTTTAGCTTTAATCTTTCTTGACCTCTTATCAGCATCTAACATTCTCCTCCTCCTTTGAATCCAGCCTATGGTTTTTTCAATCCACCTATTATTGCAGTTTCTTCTTTGCTTCCTTTGCTGGATCATCGTCTCATAATCATTCATTGGTTTATACTGTCTCAAGTTTCAGTGTTGGTTGTCTTTTCTTTACATTTTATGCTTTATAAATTCTATATTCATTTTCAATTCTCGTTTTATAATCTTACCAATACTCCTTACTTCCATTAACACCTACATGAGGACAAATCGCAAAATTATATCTTAGCCCTAGTAATCTCAAATGAACCTCAGAATGTTTACTCAGATGACATGTTTTCTTCTAAAGTCCCTTCTAATTATCCAGAGCTCAAAGTCACGATATTACATGTTGTTTCTCACTCCCCATTTGCAATGCCTAGCCTTTTTCCAATACTCTTATCTCAGTGAATGATATTGTTTTCCATCCTGTAACCCAAGTCCGAACCCTAGGAGTTATTATGAACACCTTCCATCCTCCCATCCCACATTCAATAATAATTATGCCATTGAATCATCCTTTGCTTTCTTAATACTTCTTATACTTGTCTAAATTTCTACTCCCCCATTTTGAACAATCTCTTCCAAGGCCCCCTTACTTGTCTGATATGGCAGTCTCCTAAGGTATCTCCCAGAATCAATTTTTTTAAAAGATAAAATTTTTCAAATGTCTTAATAAAGGTATAGTGAGACTCCAGGAAGCCAAGAGCTAGGAACTAGTAGTCCTAAGATTGCAATGGCAGTCCACAGACCCAGGTATGGCAAGTCAATTTACCTTCTAGGGTTCTACTGCTGGCTGAATCATCACGAGCATGAATATAGGTTAACTCAAAAGGAATGGTAGTATGAAGACCTAAGTACTGTTGAGGCACAGAACACATAGTAACAAATCTTACCCTTTGAGACAAAAAAAGGAAAACAGAACAGTAGGCTCATTACCAGGATGACTAAACTATTTGTGGATGGAGAAACTTCTGAAACAGAGTTAAATGGTTCCTCTGCATCTGGGGTCCATGGACTCATCTTTTGGGTAAGCAAGTAAAGGTAGATCATAGTTTATTCATTTCAGGGTTAAGTGTTAAGTGTTAAGAAGAGATTATAAATGAATTTTCCAGAGAAATGTCTCTGAAGATGAATGTCAGGCTTTGGGTGTTTCCAGAATTGCATTTCCCACAGTAAGAGCTATAAGGACCAGAAGAAAAGAGGCTGGATTCCTCTCAGAGACAAGCTAAGTAAGAGAGGATGGCATCTATTGCTGAGTCACCACACTCAATTATATTTTCATTTTTGGAAATTACAACTAAGGAGACAACAAGAGTATGCAGAGGATGTTACAGGAACAGACTGAGAAAATAAAGAAAAGTATGCCAGAAAGTGAAAAGTAAATTCTCAACAGCAACCATCTCACAATGTATACTTGTGTAAACCTAGTTCAGATACTGAAAAAACTTTTCCTTCATCAGAGAATTAAGCTGACACCATAATAAGGAAGTTCGGAGTGACTTTTATGATTCCTTCAGTGGAAATTAATAGGAACTATTAATGGTGTAAATACTCAACAGTTTTTTTTTTTTTTTACATGGGCAGGCACCAGGAATTGAACCCGGGTCCTCGGGCACAGCAGGCAAGCATTCTTACCTGCTAAGCCACCGTGGCCCACCCCTCAACAGTTTTAATGTAAGAAAAAACAACCCATCTCAATGCCATACTTCTTAGGTCAGTAGCAAAACAGGGTTTAGATGAAGAAGCCAAATGAATAACAAATGACAGAAAAGAAACAAATGAAAAATATTTTTCAATTGGAGAGTCACTCCCAACCTCATGATGGAAACCTTTATAATTAGTTTCTTAAAGACATTCAAACTCCCCCAAATAGCAAAATTATGTTTGCACTCTTAAATATGGGTCCTGAGACTATAGTGAGATCTTAGATCAAATAATTGCAGTTGTGGAGTGAATGTGTTGAAAATAGAGGGCGCACTAAAAGAGACTTTACACAAATCAGATGTGGTGGTGGCAATCAGTGATGATTGGGATGGAGATGAGTGCAAATAGTAGGTACCACTGAAGATATACTACCTGAGAGATATAGATTTTGAGTGTAATACCAAATTATGCAAGTCTAAACTTGGCATAACCCAGGGTAAAGATGATTCTGTTTATTTGTTCTCAGCAGTAATGCAAACCAAGTATCTGAAACAATGAGGTTGAAGAAGACACTGTTTAGGACAAAATAGTAACACAATGAAATGAAGAAGGCACTATTTAAGAGAAAATAGTATCCAAAAGAATTCCTTAAAGATATAATCATGAGAAAATATGTAAGGTGACACTGTATTGTTTGCAATGACATAATTCCTGTATTAAATCTTGTGAGAAGACAAGGCAAGTGAAGTTGGCATTGAGCAATAGGAAGAAGAGGAAGAGGAGGGAAAAGATTAAAAAAGAAAAAAAAAAGCGTGACCATAAAAATGATAATGAATGTGAATTCAGTGACAAAGAAGATTTACCAAATAGCAAAAAAGTTTAAATTTCTGAAGATTAGAAGTAACAGTACCCTGAACTGAGTTTGGTGGTTGACATAATTTTGATGCAAAGCTACAGTGTAAAAGAGAAATTCTTGTCCAGAATGAAAAAAACCAACAACCCCAAAGCAACACACACACACAAAAACAACAAAAACAATGGAGCTCCTACAGAAAACCTTTAGTTCTTCTGATTAAAAAAAAAGAAGTTGGTATCATATGATATAGAGACTTACAATTACAACTCCAGAAAAAACTCAAAAAGAGAATGTCTAAACAGCAAGAAGGTTTGATAACCTTCATAAATGATGGCAAAACTGGAACACCATCTCAAAGAACTGATTTGAAAATTAACATGGACCCAAGAAAGTATACAAGAAAAATGGTAGAGGTGTTTTCTAGATTAGTCCTTTGCTGACAATCAGTTCTGTTTAACATACTGAATCCCTAAGGGGCAGAAGAACACAATTAATGGAAAAGAACTGGTGTGTGATTCTTGTCCAGAGAGAAGAATGTAGAGAAAGTGGCTGGAAGGGCAGGAAAGGAAAAGGGACTTTGCAATTAAGATTCAGTAAACATACCACCACACTTTACTGACTTCTTTTAATTTATTTACTGTGGTTATATTGAAGACAAACAACATGGCATTCATTAATTTAAAGTGGACTATTCCTATTTATATAGAGGTTTCCTCTGCAAAAAAAAAATCTAAACAAGAATAAATTATGTGCCCTATAAAATAGATTTGTCTGCAAGAAATCCACTCAGCTTCATAATATTCGAAAAAAAAGACAACCATAACCATTTCAAATAAATTAATTTTTGTGAAGATTTTAGTTTTTGACTGAACAACAGTCAATTGAAAGATATTCAGAAGATAAGAAGTTTGTAAAACTTCAAAGAATTCTTTTGTGCATGATAAAAATTATGTAAAGAATATTGTATTAAAGATACCTTAATGCATTCCCATGCTCTTAGGATGAAGACCACAATTTTTAACCTTGACTTTAAGGCCAAGTGTAGACTGACATCTATCTTCCTTCTCTGCAGCCTCAGTTTTTCACATTTATTTCTCATTCTTTCGGTACTCAATGCATGTTGGCCTTTTTTTCAGTGCATCCATTTGATTAGCTGTTTCTCACTAAAGGACAGTCCCTCTGCCTAGATGACCACATCATCATGTCCCAGCTCTCTTTCATCTCATATTCTTACTTTTTCTTGAAATCTTAGATCCATCTTCACTTCTCCTAAGAAACCTTCTTTGACCTCCTGTCCTGGGCCAGATGTTTCTCTAAGTATCTCTACTTGTTAGAATTTGCATCTATAATTTATTTTAATTTGGGTTAGAATTTAAATAATCCCCTCTCCCTTATGATGCTGTTAAGCTCAGGGAAGCCTGTGACTTTACCATTTTTGCTTAGCAATTTATTCTCAGCGTTTAACACAATGCCTGACACACACTAATGATTTAATACATATTTATTGATACAAATATTGAAAACGAATCCAAATTAAACCCGTGCAATGGATGTCTGCCACATTAATATTTCAGTAGTTGCTTATAGTTAACTCAATTAACTGAAAGCAGAGTAAGAATGAATAATGTGATCAGCTCAAATGGAACCATGGCTTCGTATGATTTGTATCCATGAAACCAGCCATTCTCCAACTCCCATGTGTTGTCCAAATGAAGGTCATTTGTGGATCATATACAGTGCATGCTTTTGAAAATGGTGATTGGCCACTACATTTAAAGGACCACTTGTACGTGTAGGTCCTGTGGAAAGGACTGGTTCTTGGATCCACTAATAACATTATGGTTATTTCACTAGCACAGGCTCTTTGAATACAAAGGGCACAAATACATATACACACATACAGACACAGATTCTCTTCATAGTTGATTATGCCAACCATCTGATTCAACCCACAATCAGCAGTCCTGCACTATAATAAGCATTATAAACCTCCGTGGTCACAGACTGCTTCTTTCATCCTTTTATCTCCAAGCCCTAGTAGAGTACTTGGCTCATAATATACATTAAAAGATACTGGATACTGTATGATAAATGAATGAATTTCATGAATAAATGAATACATAAAAGACATGATCCTCTATGATTAATATGCAATGCACATAGTTTACTCTAAGATGTTTGAGAATTGAGAATTCCGCACATACTTGGATATTTGAAAATTTGTGCCAGCAATGTTATTCCTTTCCTGATAAGATGATGAGTAGAGTGATATTTAATAAGTGAAGGATTTTAACCAAAGCTTTGCACTCCTGGAGATTGCAATCAACTTGCTGATGAAGCCTGAGAAAAGAGCCAGGCAGGCTATCATTACATTACAAATTTTAAGAAGCTTAGAAGGAGAACATCAGTGTTTCTGTGAAGGGAGTGATCATTTATCACTCAGAGGCACTCATTAAATGCAGTGTTAGAGACAAACCTGATAGGATATGAGGGACTATGGCATTTTCATTTTTCTTGGCAAGACAAGATCAAGTGAAATTTTAGTTAATTATTTGAGAGTATTAAGAAATGCATTTAAAAATAAAACTTTCAACAGGAATGCTGTGAAGACATTTTTGAGAAGGAGGCTCACAGTTGATAGTGACCCATTGCTATTTAATATAAGCAAGCTAATCCAATCTAGCTGCTTCATCAGAAGATTTGAAAAGTATGTATTGTAAGTTACAATGCCCACCCAATATATAAATCTATAGCAAATCTTACTAGAGTGGTTATGGAGGATTTTGGTACTGATTGCTGACTCTTAGGACTAGAATTAAATTTAGTTGCAAACTTGGAATTTATTTTTTTTCATACTCTAAACCCACGAGTGATGCCACTGAACTACATTTTCTGTAGTTCGTATAAGGTTATACATTTTATTTCAGGTTATTAAAAAGCTGGGAAATTTACATACTTTATTTTCAATCTTATTTCATAAATATACAACATTTCTTTTTCTGTAACCTGAGATTTTTTTCAGGCCAGAAATTGCTCAGTTCTAACAGTGACTCTTCAAAGCCATTTTCTTTGTCTTTATTACATGGTAGTTTTGTATCCAGTTTTTAAACCACAATATGGGAATGTGTCACTATGGTTTGATTCACATTTGAATAATATCTTTTAGTATTGTCCTTTCTTATCTGAAGCTCCAGGTTTGAATGACCCTCTCTAAAGACTGGTGATCTGTGAGAGAACCCATTTCCACGCTCCCTATGAATGACTTTGTCATGCAGAACTTGGAGTGGGGATGGAGCAAATCAAGTACGGAGAAGAAGAGAAAATAAATCCCAGCCATTAATCAAACAGGAATCTGCTTGGCTATTGCTACCACATTTTCTGGGAAGTATAACTTTGGGGACATGGCAGATAGTGATGCCACACAGAACAAGGATGCTTGCAGTCACTCATATCAACACATGCTGGTACCACTTTTAAGCAGTGTAGAAGGATAGCTGAAGTAGAGGGGGAGGACTTTTTTTAAAACATGAATATTGACCTAGATCCTAGAATATAGAGACAATGGCTCATTTCTCCTTATACTTAAGAACTTTGGGTGTCTAAATCATAACTGGCAAACAATTATTATAAGGTCCTCAGCATTATTTACCATAGCTTTTCCAAATAATTTTCCTGTTCTCTTTTGTCCTATTTGCCATATTCTTAGCCAACAGCCTTGTCAGAGATGTTATTTATGAGAAACACCCCAACTTTTCCCCCCTACAATTAAAGAGATGCCAGGCAGACTTTTAAAAATATATCCATTTTAGCACTCACTTAATTTTAATTCTTTTTTTTTTCATTTATCCTTCATCTTAATCTTCAATCTTTTTGCCTTTATATAAATATTGGGTTATCTTTCCTATTTCGTTTTTGAATACAAAGACAAAAAAGTTTTTTGTTAATTTTGCCCTGCCTTCAAACTGGATAGGTTAACAAACCTGTCCTTTTCTCTGGAGGTGTTTTAGATTCCCAGCTGCTGAAACAAATATGATACAATGGATTGGCTTAACAACAGGAATTTATTGGTTCACGGTTTCAGATGCTAGAAGGCTTGCTTCCTCCCACGGTTAGTATCTTCTGGTGGTAAACTTTGGTGTTCTTTGGCTTTTCCATAACATGGGAATGCACATGGTGGTGTCTTCTCCTTTCTCTTCTAGGTTCTATGGAGTTCCAGCTCCTGACAGTTCCCCATGGCTTCTCTTTTCACATCAAATTTCCTTTGCTTATGAGGACTTTAGCTATATTGGATTAATGTCTACCTCCAATTGGTTTGGGCACATCTGAAATAATAACATCTTCTAAGGTCCTGTTTACAAGTGGGTTCATACCCACAAGAGCAGGGGTTGGGACCTGAGCATGCATTTTTTTGGGGGTGGTGGTGCATGGCCCAGGAATGGAACCCGGGTCTCCCGCATGGAAGGTGAGCATTCTACCACTGAGCCCCCCATTCACCCCTGAGCATGCATTTTGTGGGGGACATTATTCAAGCCCCAACAGGAGGGAAACACTATCACTGTGTTCCAAGGTTGCTCATTATACAAACATCCATGAAATGATACTTTGGAAAAAGGCAGTCAGGGCTTCCGTGCATAAGTTATATAGAAATGCAAGAAACTCATGAAGAATTGCCTCTCAACACCAGAAATGTGTTCTCAGCTCTCAGTACATATCTGTGGATATCCTCAAATCTCCCATGGCTTCAGCTACCATTTGCACCCCAATGTCCTCTGAATATATAACTCTTTCTAAACTCTAATCATGACCACTTGGGTCACATGTGCAAAACAGAATCCTTCTTTCTTTACACCCCATTGTATTCTCTTCTGACATTTTTCAGTTCAGTAAATGATGCCAATATTTACTTATTATTCCAAAGCAGTTAAATTGGCCATTATTTCATCCTTCTTTCCCAAGTCTGTAATATGTCACCAAAATCTTGTGGAATTTTCTTGAGCAATTTTCTTTCAGATTATTACTCCTTTTATTCTTGTTTGTCTTAATTCAAGTTATAAAAATCTTATTCTGGATTATAATTACAGCACCTTATTTGATCTCTCTGGTTCTATAGTCACACCTTCAATTCTACCTTCTACACACTTGCCTAAGTGTCTTTCTGAAAAACATACCTGACTATTTCATTTCAGGCTCAAAAAATTCTTTACAAGTTCCCCAAATCAATAGTACTTATTGCCTTTGTCTCTTCCCCTGAACCTTGAAATGTTGATGGATTCTGTCTTAGTTTGCCTGAGCTGCTATAACAAACACAATGGGTTGGCTTAAACAACAGGTCCTTATTGTCTCTCAGTTTTGGAGGCTAGAAAGCTGATGTCAAGGTATCAGCAGGCCATGCTTTTTCTGAAGTTTGTAGCATTCTGGTAGTGGCTTGCTGGCAATCCTTAACTCATTCTCTCCTTCATCACATGGTGATCTTTTCACCTCTCTCCTTCTCTGGCTTCTACTCCTCCTGCTTAGGGATCTGTCTCTGTCTAGATTTCCTTTCCTTATAATGACTCCATTCATAGTGGATTAAGGCCCACCCTGATTTAATTTGGCCTCATCTTAATGGATTACTCAAAGATCCCAATTGCAAATGAGTTTACACCAAAAGGACCAAGGGAAAGGAGATGTAAAGTGGAGTAGCAGTGGTTAGGATATGAGCATGTCTTTCTGGGGAACACAATTCAATCTAGCTAAGTAGAAAGTGGGGACCTTATTTTTTAAATATACACTTCCATTTCATTTAGTAATAAATCATAAATGCCAAAGTTTATATAAAAATTATTGTTTAGATTAAGCTTTACCTTTACCGATACATGGTAGTTAATGCCAAAACCCTCTTCAAATGTCAGGCTTGTTTTGTCTTAATTAATGTTTCTATTTTGCTGGTCAGTACTTGGAAAAAATGTTGTTATATGTTTTATAGATAAAGTTCTTTACTTCTTCCTAGGATGATAAAATAACTTGTTTAAACAAATCTATTTTTAAAACAGTTTACAGAGCTATATGGCAATGTTCAGCTTCCAGAAGACTTTAAAGTTTCTAGTTCTCAAAATATTAATTTTAAAGTAGAAAAGGAAAAAAAAAGATGTAATTCTTTTCGAAAAGCAATTTTAGCGACCTCTGATTAGTTAGAAGCTCTCCTTATGGCTTCAATGTGATTTCTGTCACAATGTGCTTAGTGACAACTGTTAAAAGACCCACTTATAATTTGTCATTTAAAATTGCAGAAAGAACTATCTTTCAGTGCGGGATTTCCAATTACAAGAATGAAGCCCTCTCCTTCCCTCTTATTTTAACAGTTGACATTATCATGTATAAGGACTTATACTTGAGGTGGGGAATGGAGAGAAAGACTTTACCAAAAATGAATTGAAAGAGTGTTTGAAGTTATGTTGAAGGTAGAAATTTCAATAACATGTAGAATTTTGGTAGTTGTAAATTATTTCAATGAAAGTAAAATTAAAATATATGATTCCAATTGTGTGTATCTATTAACAATTCTGTGATTACTTAAGAGAAAAAAATGTTTATTTAAGATTAAGAATTAAGGAGGAATAAAAATCCCGGAAGAGGGTAAAAAGTCTTTACTGACTATGCAGACAGAGCCTTATTACATGAATATGATCTTGACAATTAGACTTTCAACTGCTGCTTTACGATCCCCAAAAAAGCCATAACCTGCCACCTCCCCTAAGGGAACCTATATGACACTAAATATACCTTTTTTCCCCAATGGCCTTTTAATTTTAAACTGAATTATAAAGATGCTAATTAAAATGGCATTTATACAATGCAATAAGTCTGTGTATTTTTATGTCTCACATTATTAAAGTTTCTATGTTGATATATAAAGGCTAAGCCTTTGGAAGGCTTCTTATCAGTGTAAAACCTCTTCAGTAATAATAACATTTAGATAAAGGATACTTTGAGGACAGGAATAATTACAAACCATCTGAATGCAGCTTGGTGACATTTTTCTCATTTACTGTGACTTTAGTCTGTACTGATAATGAAGTATCTATTACTAACACTGCTACATTGCAAAACTTTTTCAAATAGACAAACAGTAGGGAGTTGATCTGAAATACAAGGTTAGTACAAGGTTAAAGTAGATTTACTAGTTTTTAAAGTAAAACTAAGATGAAAATCTAAGGGCAAAGGCAAGGAACATTTAAAAATGTCATCCATAAAGTGAAAATTCAGAAGCAAGAAAAGTTGGCTGCACTTTGAGTTGATTTCAAATTATAGTTTACCTTAATAAATACATCATTTGCAGTCTTCTTGAATTGTTATCTTTGATAATCATCCATCTTTTGCTTCAGTAAGGTATGGCATGGCCTGAAGCCTTTTTGTACTTTCAGTGATTGTACTAAATTGATTTAAACTTTCAGTAAGATTCTAAGATTTTTTTCTATTAAATTACTCACTGCAGACCATAAAAGGTGTAATTTTTCATTTGCTTTTTCTTGTTATTGCATGAATTTCAATGATTATTCAACTTGCATTATTTATCTGAATTTAAAACTGTGATATTAACATTAATTTAAGTTCATTTCTTTTTAAATCTGTCTTTTCGGGAGGAAAATCATAGCTGAGAGTAAAAAAAATATATACGGTTTTATCTGAGGCTGCATTTTACTTAGTTCACTTCCTGAACTCAGATACCCCCAAATATATAATGTGGTTTTTAGTGATTATTTTATTTGATTATTCAAATCGCTCATGTCACACATCTCATATTATGCTATTTTCAGAGATGTATATTAATGTAATTTATTAAAATGATAGCTTTTAATTTTAAAGAATGAGTTAAAGTTTAAATGAAGTTCAAATCTTTATATTGGAATGGAAGTTCTTAATTTTCTTATCACATAATTTTTATTATTTTGCATCATTTAGACATAGAACTAAACTGATGTATGAGCTGAAATGCTGAAACAATACTTTATTTTAGGACCTGAGACAACTGAATCTAAATGATTACTGGAGCTGATTGAATTCTCAGCTATTGGCCGTAATAATGGCTGATGGGATTGATTCTGCATACAGCAGGCACTCTTTCCTAATAGTTAAGTGTTGCAGAGGTTCACTCTGTACATCCATCCTGTAAAAATTAAAACTGGAAAGAAATCTTAACTAGTTGCCCACATGCTTACTAAAGCAATGAAAGATAATTTTTAAATAACTACTGACTTTTTACAAGCCACTTGCCACAACAGCAAAGCTTAATAAAACAATTTAAGCAATGATTTCTCACTATTGAAGCTTTCTTTAAACTAAGAATATGTTAGGCCATTATTAATTGTTGATATTTGCTTTTCTGGGGAACATATTTTATGTCTGTTTCTTTTTAAGACACAGTAAGAATGCATATGAAATAATAATGGACATACTGAGGCATTGTTACCAAGAGTAGATGAGATAGAGATATGCTAATATATTGTAATTTCCTTTGTTCTTAAAAAATTTTTACTTGACTAATTGATTCAGGTACTTGAGGAAGAAAAGGAGGAGATGCCTCACTTGTGGTGGGGTGCCTTTTTGAAATATTTTCAAAATTTCCCCTGAAATTTTCCTTCTGGCACCTTTTCTTCCACATCTATTATTAGGGTTTTCTATGTTTACGGCCTAAGGGTAGAAAAGAGTGCTGAGAAAAATTAATCCATTCCTGGCAGAGACAAGAATATGGAAGACTTCATGAGGAGTCAGAGAAAGAATTTCTATTCTAAGTGTAGATAAAAATACTTCAATTGAGAGAAAATGAGAAGAGGAGAGAGATATTCAGGGACTTACAGAAAGAAGGGAGGGTGGATGTGTCTGTAAGGACTGGTGATTAAGGATCAGATATGATGGAGGAAGTCTCTGCAGATGTCACACTGAATTGATAGAGAGATGGTTATCAATGGGAGGTCCCCAAACTAACACCTCAAAGGTAGATGTGACCCCAGAGGATAAGGAGCAGTGAACTGATTTTTCCTTTTTTCCCAATTGGCAGAATGGTAGCATAAAAAATATATTGAAATGAGTTTTTTAAAAATTAGGAGGTCTTCTTGTGTTTTTGAGTTTTTGCACTGATCAAATCATAATGACAACTTCTGTCATAGCACAGAGAAGAAAGGAAATTCAGTTTTTAGTTGTAACTACAGTTTCCAGCCACAGTAATGGAAAAATTACTCTCCATGCTTACATTTACTGGGTTGATACCAATTTCAGGAAGATGAATTACAAGTTATAGAGGGTCATGCCTTACCAAGCTCTGAAAACCCTTGGTATTCTTGTCTGTGCTTTTGGATAAAAATATTCCAGTAATATAGCCTAGAAAGACACTAAGTTCGAAAAATTGCTCCACTGATGCCAAACAAAGCCCAAGATATCCCCCCTCACCAGATTTACTGTGTAATTCAGTAGGTCCACAATTGAAACTATAAAGTCAGAAGCACTTAACTTGGTCTCTCATTTCCAGCACTTTCTAGCTGTGGGAACTTAGGCAAGATACATAACTTATCTGGACTTTGGTTTCAGTATTTATAAAAAGAACATTATTATGTGTATCTTATAGTTTGTTATAAAAACAAATGAGATATTTGTGCATGGCGTTTAGTCAATGGCCACTATTTTTCTAGTTATGCTGGGTGATCACGATGGTAGTAGTTACTGCTGACCAAACTGTCTCGTGTTGTTCGTTGTCACCCTCTGCTGTCTGATAGGCCTGCTTCCATTTTGTGTCTACTTGGGCATGATCCCTGTACCTGCCTTCGTTGCCATAATCGGTGGTCATCTTCTGCTCCCCTCCCAAAAGATGTTCTCTGCCAAAGGTATATAAAAGGCATGGATAAAAGAGCAAATATTTAAATGTAATTGCAGCATAGTATGTAATAAGGACCATGAACCTGGAATCAGATCACTTCCTTTTGTAATCCTGGCTCTGCCACTTGCTAGCTGTTTCTTTCTCAACAAATTGTTTAGCCTTCCTTTGCCAAGTTTTCCTTGTTTATAAAATGGCAACCCAACTTAAAAAAATCTACATTATTGAGTGGTTGTGGGTGTTAAATGAGTTCATATATGTAAAGTATTAGAATATGAGGTCTATTAAATAGTAAGTATTCAATAGATATTGTTATATTTTTATTCCAAATTATTCTGAATTACTAATGACCTTTCTGTTCATATAGCCAAAACTAATTTTACTTATGCTCATGTCTTTATTAGCTAATAGTCTCTATTTGACTTTGAGAAACTTAAAGTCAACAATATCTTATTCATATAATAAAAATCACCATGCTTTTTAACTCTCCTTATCACATGTTACTTGTTCACTGTTATGTTTTTTGTCATTTATTATTTATTCAATGTGTATATGCTGTTAATGCTCAAAGAACCCTGTGAGATAAGTAATATTTTCCACAATTCAAGACGAAATGGAGGCTCAGAAATGTTAGCTAACTTGTTTGATATCACATAGCTAATATAATATTAGACCCAGGATCCTTACTTCAAATTTCTTTCCTTTGCAATTTATGACACGTTACTTCTCAAGGAAAGCCATATTCTTTTTTTTCTTATTATAACATAAGAATTTTATTCAGATGGCATTTTAGGTATTGAATGAGCATAAATCTCTGCCTTAATAAAGTGGTATCCAAGTTGAAACAAGATATAGGAAAAAAAAACATCCAATAAATATCTTGATTGCTGTAATGAGACATTATTGATCACCTATTCAAATACTCTACTTTCCTATGTTATTTGATCTGAGAAATTAGCTCAGTTTTCCTTGGAGCTCAGGTATGTTTACTCTGCTTTTGCCTACTCCTTGCTGCATGTGTATGAAAGGGTTAATTATACTCAGTGCTCCCTTTCCCACCTTCATCTTTACTCTGAGATCCTGCTGCTTAACTAACTTTCATTTCTATAGATGCCCATCTGCTTTTCCTTCAAAGTTTGAATTTGCTGGCTATAAAGTTTTCAACTCAGTTATGGAATCATCTTACTCACTCAAAATGCCCCTTCCCTTCTGCTAATGCAAAATATCTTCCTTAGGATACCAACTTTCATCTATTTCTCTGAAATATTATAAATCCTAAAAATATAAGAAACTAAAAATTAAATCCCTGTGTAATATGAGACCCAAACCAAAATGTCATTTTCTAAACTTCTTTTTAACAACCCATCAATGGCACCATAATTTCTTACAGATTATCCAGACTTGTTCCTTGGTCTTTACATGTATTCATATTTTTATGGAGTCATTATCTATAGTGATTTTGAATTTGCATCTTTGTTCCCTTCTATAATGTACAGTTATACTTGGACTTCATTATTTCTAGCTTTGTTTAATTATAATCCCTTAATAAGTTCAAGAACTTCAACCCTAGCTCATTTTCAGTCCATCCTCCATTCTGCTTCCAGATTAGACAAAGTGAAGCACTTACTTGATCATGTAATTTATTAGATCCATATTGTCCACTCATTAAACTAAAACAATAGCAGCAATTCTCAAATCGTTCTACCATAACAACCCTTACTGTCGAAGATAGTGAAGAAAAATTCTCAGGAAAATGCATCTTCAGAGCTAAAGTATCTTTAATATTTCATATTTATATTAAATTTATTTTAAAACATCATTAAATTCTTATAATGCCTTAAAACTCTTGCCATTAAATTCCTTACTTTGATGCTCCAAGAATATTTTCTAGGACTTGTTCTCTGGAAAGTAATCATCTGGCATATTTTGCATATTCTTATGGTTCACACAAATATCAAAGAAGCAAAACCTATACCATGACTCTAATTTGTTTTACTAGCCTTTTCTCTTATCCCTTCTGTATAGTGTGTTCCAGGTGGTAGACAACTTGATGTTCCCTTTTCAATTCTTTTGTTCCTTCTGTTCTTACTGTCAGAATTACTTTTCTCTAATCATGTTCTCATTTTCTTAGTTTTCTATTACGTTTCCTTCTATCTGTATTTGATATACAGATACCATGGTTTTGATTAGCCATTTAAATAAACTTTAAAACTTTGTTAAAAGTGCAATTTATTTTCTTTCACTTTTTTTTAATATGATGTATGACAGGGTCACATTTCATTATTTTTTTCATGTGAGTATCCTGTTATTGCAGCACCATTTGTTGAATTTTTGTTGTTTGTTTTGCTTGTTGGTTTGTTTTTTGGGAAGGGAATGGACCAGGAATCAAACCCAGGTCTCCCGCATGGCAGACAAGAATTCTACCACTGGACTACTCTTGCACTCCCTCTTTCACATTTTGAAAGTGAGTGGAGATTATTATTAAGTCATGTGATACTGACTTACATCATGCTAGCCATGGAATAATTTATATTATAAACTCCTCTCTTACCACTTTCCTTTTCACAGCATCTGAAATATGAAAATACTATGTCGAATTCCATAATGTATTTTCACTAAATACGAATGTGTTTATTTTATACCTTGCCTCATATTTTCTTTACACACTATAATTTGTTCTAGGATGTTGTGATGGTTTGGAGGCTTTACAGACTCCAGAAAATTATGTTCTTAAAATTAATCCATTCCTGTGGGTATGGACCCATTGTAAGTAGGAACTTTTGGGGTAGGATCTTAAGTTGAGATGTGACCCATATCATTCAGGGTGGGTCTTAATCCTCTTACTGGAGTAGTTTATGGGAGAATGTAATTCAGACACAGAAGCACAGAGAGAAAGCCGCAGATACAGAAACAGAGAGAAAGCCATGGAAGTCAGAAACTGAAAGCAACGAAACCTGGAAGAGAATGGATAGACCAGAATATGCTTCCATGTGCCTTGCCCTCTGACAGAGGAGTCCAGGATCACCAGTATCCTATCTTCAGGAAGAAGGTATCTTCTTGGTGATGCTTTGATTTGGACGTTTTCATGGCCTCAGAACTGTAAGCTTGTAAGGTAATAAATCCCCATTCTTAAAAGCCATCCCATTTCTGATATATTGCATTTTGTAAGCTTTAGAAAAATAAAGCTGATTTAAAATAATTTTTAATTTCCCCTTCAAGAATACAGGCTGAAGGGGGTGCAGGGGAGTTCAGCGGTAGAGTTCTCATCTGCCATGTGGGAGACCAGGGTTGGATTTCCAGTCCATACACTTCCTGAAAAACAAACAAACAAGCAAAACAAATAAAAACCAACCAAACAGAAATTCAACAAATGGTGCTGCAATTACGGGATACTTACATGACCCTACCATACAGCATATAGAAAAAAAAAAAAATATATATATATATATATAGGCTGAGCTCATGGGGGTATGTATCCTTTTGAAACACTATGAACATGACAATAAAGAAATAAGAAGCATTTAAACTTACAACAATGAAGAGCCTAGGATGAAGGCTGTCAAGAGACAAAATATTTTTGTGCACTTACTACAAATAGACCTCAGATGTTTGAGTTTATCCTGAGGAGCCAGAATAAAGAAAGCTTCTAAAGGAAATATTTGTGAAAAGTACAGCCATAGAAGAGGGTTGCCATATCAGTGATTGCAAGATAAGTGAGTGGTAGAAGTAAAAATGAAGCCTAAACCAGTCACATTGTTTACCTTCTGTGGTTATAATGAAAATACTGAGCAACTGATACAGCCAAGAATTGACCAATCAGAATAGACACTCAATGTAAACATTAGAAAAGTTACTCTCAGTGTATACTGATGAATATATCTCTTGAATGTCTATAAATATAATAGTTAACCTACATTTGAGCACAGAATGGCCAAAAGTTTGGTATTCTTACACTAAGCCTCCCCCCAAGACAAAAATTAAAAGTAAGAGCAAAACAAAAACAAAAACAAAAACCAACAGAGACTTCTCTACAGGAATGTAATTATCTGAGTGGTGATAACTAGGCAAGATAACATGGTTTGTAGATTCCTAGGAGACACTGGTTGTGTGTCTAGAATGCTCTGTTATAGTGGAACAAAGTGCCTGCCAGACAGGGATCTCCACCAAGGTAATAAAAGTTCAGATATTTAAGAAATATCTGAAATATGAAAGAGAAATATTGAAATTTGATTATCAAAGTACTTAAGAGATAATTCTAATTCTTTCCTAAAGTAAACAAATAAGAAACCTGTGGTAGTTGGATTTAGGTGTCAACTTGGCCAGGTGATGATGCCCCATTGTTCTGTTTCTGTGGACTTAAATCATCAGTATGTGAAATTCATCTATGGCTGATTACATTTGCTGTTGGCTAAGGAGAGTGCCTTCTACAATGAGAGAGGTTTAATTTAATTAGCTGGAGGCTTAAAAGAGAGAGGTCAGAAAAGAGTTCAGCAGCTCAGCATAACTCCTCTCAGAACTTGCAGCTCAGCACAGACGTTTGGAGATGCAGAAGGGAATCATCCCTAGAAAGCCGTTGGAACCCAGAAGACAGAAGAGAGATGGCCAGTAGCCATCACCATGTACCTTCCCACATGACAGAGAAACTCAGATCAAAGCTAGCTATCTTTCCTCTGAAGTACTATACATTTATAACTAAATAAATCCTCTTATTAAAGCTGATCCATCTCTGGTATGTTTCATTCTGGCAGCTTAGCAAACTAAAACAAGACTAAAATCAGTTGTAATCAGAACCTTTGCCAATAGTGCTGGATACTGGGGAAAAGAAGGAATATAATTTGTAAGTTCTAATGGGAAATATTTTCAACCAAAAAGCTATACCCATGAAATTGGCAAACAAATATAAATATATTCCTGTTACTGAGAAAACGTACTTTAGACCATTTCTTTGGTACTTTGTAGTGTACTTAAATACAGTGAGGGAGTACACTAAGAAGGAATGCATGTGATTTCTGACCATTAATTTAGATTCAGTGCTGAAGAGCAATGCGTGAAATCTCCAGGTGGGCCAAAGAGGCTTTTTACTTAATTGGAGCAGGAGGATGTAGGACTCCAGAAGATATCCAAATAAAAAGGGAGAATTCCAGAGTTTCAGTAGTATTCTAGACTCTGGATGAATCTAAGGACATAACAAAGGGACAGCATGAAAAAGACCAATAAAAGCAATGATATATTCCAGGAAAAGTATAATAGAATCTTCTATAAGAGATCATAACAGTATTAATCTCCTATGTAAACGTAAGTGAAAAATTACATAGTCTGAATAACGTAAACATTGTTTTTTTATATCCAAGAAGAATCAGCCTATAGACAACACATGCAAGAACACATTATCAACCTTAAAACTTTAAAAAGTAAAAGTGCAGATAACAGAAATTGAAGGTTGAAGGCAAACAGGAGTGATAATATTTTAATAAATATATAGCTAATATAGACTATGTATGGTTGGTAGAATAAGTAAAATAAGAATATAAATACAATGGAAGAACTGGAAGTAGAAATGTAGCTGTACCAGGTGTGGGGAAGGGGTGGATGGAGATGGTCATGGTTTGTGAAAGACATTTTCTAGTATACTAGGAATTCAATAGCTAATGTGTAATGTTGATAACGAAATATTGGTGCAAATACATCATTTATGGACATGAAGATACCTGAAGAACTACAATTATAAACAGTTTGAATTTATTGCCTTTGGAGGAATGCAGTTTGGATGGACACAAGTAGATTATTAAAGATAAATTTTAATCTTGCATCATTTTTCCTTTGATAAGCACAAAAAAGTAAAATGGAATGAACTGAAAAATGTTAACCAGAAATTTATTAATATTTTCCCAAGCAGATTGAATATCTCACAAAAATTTTCTTGAGAATACCTTGTGGTGGTTTGAAGGTGCACATAATCCCCAAAAACATGTTTTTAAATTTAATCCATTCCTATGGGACCTTCTGATGAGGTTACTTCAGTTACTCCACCTCCATCAGGATGGGTCTTAATATTATTATTGAAGTCCTTTATAAGAGAATGAAATTCAGACAGAGGAAGCAGCCAGAACCTGAAATCAATGGAACCAGAAGAAAAGGAAGAGACCAGGAGATGCTGCCATGTACATTACCATGTGAAAAACTAAGGCCCAAGCATTTCCAGCAGCCAGCCCCAAAATGCCAGAGTCTTCAGGGAGTATTGCCTTGATGATGCCTTGATTTGGATTTTCTTTTAGCCTTAAAACTGTAAGCTAATAAATTCTTATTGTTTAGTTGTCTGATTGCACCATATTTGCTTGAGCAGCCCGGGATACTGTATCTATAGACTATACTTTGGAAAAATCCCTTTGTCTTGGGAATTTAGTCTTTTATAAAAAAGACAGAAGTCATAAGGATTTTATACTTATTCTCTAATTTCTCAGAAGTACATTGAAAGTATTGGGCAAGAGATGGCCATATATTTTTGCATAGATTTAAAACAACACAATCTTCATTCTAGTTTTACAGGTATTTTTAAAATTAAAATTGGTATATTGACTTATTTTTTAAAATATTTTTATTGTAATATCTTCATGTACCATACAGTCCATTTAAAGCATACAAATAATGGCTCAAAATATCATCACATTGTTGTGTATTCATCACCATAAACATTTTTAGAACATTTGCATCACTCTAGAAAAAGAAGTAAAAAGAAAAAAGAAAACCCCCATCCATTATATACCCATTACCCCTCCCTCTCATTGACCACTAGTATTTCAATCTATCCATTTTTTACCCAGTATCCAACCCCTATTATTAATTTTTTTGTCCTTAATTTTTTACTCATCTGTCCACACCCTGTATAAAGGGAGAACCAGCCACAAAGTTTTCACTATCACATGGTCACACTGTAAAAGCTATATAGTTATACAATCTTCTTCAAGAATTAAGGCCACTAAATATAGTACAAAAGTTAAAGGTATTTCCTTCCAGCTATTCTAATACACTATAAACTAAAAAGGGATGTTGTTCTAGGTTGCTAGCTGTTGGAATGCAATATATCAGAAATAGAATGGCTTTAAAAAGGGAAATTTTACATGTTGCTAGTTTACAGTTCTAAGTCTGAGGAAATGTCCCAATTAAAACCAGTCTATAGAAATGTCCAATCTAAGGCATCCAGGGAAAGATACCTTGGTTCAAGAAGGCCGATGACGTTCAATGTTTCTCTTTCAGCTGGAAGGGCACACGGTGAACATGGTGGCATCTGCTGGCATTCTCTTCAGGCCACTTGCTTAATGAAGCTCCCTGGGAGGCATTTTCCTTCTCTCTACTTTGTGGTTCTGCAGCATTCTGCTGTGGCTTTCTTGTGGCTCTAAAAAGGGACTCTCTCCAAAATGTTTCCTCTTTTAAAGGATTAATGGGTGGAGTCACAACTCCATGGAAGCTATCAAAAGTTACCATCCACAATTGGCTGGGTCACATATGCATGGGAACAATCAAAATGCTCCCAGCCAGCAATAATGAATGAGGATTAAGGGGCATGGCTTTTCTGGGGTCCACCACAGATCCAAACTGGCATAGATGTCTATATAATGCATAAGAATAACCTCCAGAATAACCTCTCAATTATATTTGAAATCTCTCAGCCATTGAAATTTTATTTTGTCTCATTTCTCTCTTCCCCCTTTTTGTAAAGTAGCCTTTCTCAATCCCATGATGCTGAGTCCTGGTTCATCCCGGGAGTCCTATCGCACATTGCCAAGGAGATTTACACCCTTGGGAATCATGTCCCATGTAGAGGGAAGGGCAATGAGTTCACCTGCCAAGTTGATTTTGAGAGAGGCTACATCTGAGCAACAAAACAGGTTCTCTGGGAGTGATTCTTAGGCATAATTATAAGTAGACTTAGCTTCTCCTTTGCTGGAATAAGTTTCATAGGAGCTAGCCTCAAGATCAAGTGGTCATCCGTTACATTAGTTGTCTCCCGTGCTTGTGAGAATGTCAGGAATTTTAATATTTTCTCCTCAGTGCCTCAAGAGGACTTTGCAAATGCCTTTTATTCTTTGCTCAAATTACTCCAAGTATGCACCTAGCAATGGGGTTGCATGATCTTATAGCAATGCTACCCCTAGCCTCCTGTGGAGCCACACTGTCCTCCAGAGGGGCTGCACCACTCTGCTTCCCTACCAACAGTGAATAGGTACATTTCTCTCTCCACATTTTCTCCAGCACTTGTATCTCTCTTTTCATTTTTAAACAGTTTTATTCATACATCGTACAATCCAACCTAAGTAAAATATCAGTGGTTCTCAGTATAATCACATAGTCACCATAATCTACATGAGGACATTTCCTTTTCTTTTGTAAAGAATCCCATACCCCTACCCATATTGCCTGCTTATGACATTTAGTTTTGGCATATTGCCCTTGCTACATTCAATGGAAGTAAATTACAATCTTATTGTTTACTATGGACCCTAGTTTGCATTGATTGCATTTTTTTTCCTGTATACCATCCCATTTTAAACACCTTGCAATGTTGACATTCATTTGTTCTACCTCAAGCAAAATGTATGTTTGTGCATTTAATCACCATCATTGTCCACTCTAGACATTCCTAAATTACAACATTTCAGTCTTTATCCTCTGTCTTTCCTTCTGGTGTCATACATGCCCCCAGCCCTCCTCCCTTAACCATACTCACACTCAACTTCATTCAGTATACTTACATTATTGTGCTACCACTCAGATGGTATTGTGCTATCCATTTCTGGTTCTTTACAGTCAATCCTGTTGAACATTCTGTACTTCTTCAGCACCAAATGCCTAATCTCTACCCTCTTTCTATCTCCTGATAATCTGTGTTCTTAACTTTAACTCTCAGAGTTCACTCATTACTGTTAGTTCATATTAGTGAGACCATACAGTATTTGTCCTTTTGCCTCTGGCTTATGTCACTCAGTATAATGTCCTGAAGGCTCATCCACATTGTTACATGCTTCATGACTATTCTGTCTACCGCTGGGTAATATTCCATCATATGTATATACCACAGCTTGTTTAGCCCCTCATCCATTGATGGACATTTGGGCTGCTTCCATCTCTTGGTAATTGTGAATAAAGCTGCTATAAACATTGGCATGCAAATGTTCTTTTCTGTCCTTACCTTCAAGTCCTTTGAATATATATCTAGTAATAGGATTGCTAGATCATATAGCAATTCTATATTTAGTCCCCTGAGGAATCACCAGACTGCCTTCCAGAGCAGTTGCAACATTCTACCTTCCTACCAGCAGCAAGTGTGCCTCTTTCTCCACATCCTCTGCAGCTCTTGTCATTTTCATTTTTTTTTGTAATGGCCATTCTCGTGAGTGTGAGATGATATCTCATTGTGGTTTTGATTGCATTTCCTTAATAGCCAATGAAGTTGTGTATCTTTTCATATGCCTTTTAGCCATTTGTATTTCCTCTTTGGAAAAGTGTCTGTCCATATCTTTTGCCCATTTTTTTAATGGGGTTGTTTGTCTTTTTGTTGTTGAATTGTAAAACTTCTTTATATATTTTGGATATTAAGTCTTATCAGGTATGTGGTTTCCATTGTCTAGGCTTCCACTGTCTTCCATTGTCTAGGCTGCCTTTTTATATTCCTGACAAAGTCCTCTGATGCACAAAAGTGTTTACTTTTGAGGAGATCCCATTTATTTATTTTTTTGTTGTTGCTCCTGCTTTGGGTGTAAGATCTAGAAAACTACCTCCTATTACAAGCTTTATAAAATAATTTCCTACATTTTCTTCTAAAAATTTTCTGTTCTTAGCTCTAAATGTTTAGGTTTTTGGTCTATTTTGAGTTAATTTCTGTTTAAGGTGTGAGAGAGGGGTCCTCTTTTGTTTTTGTTTTTTTTGCATGTAGATATCCAGTTCTCCAAACACCATTTATTGAAGAGGCTGATCTGTCCCAGTTGAATTGACTTGCCCAGCTTATCAAAGAGCAATTGTCCATAGATGAGAGGGTCTGTTTCTGAACACTCAATTCTATTCCATTGGTCAATGTATCTATTTTTATGCCAGTACTATGCTGTTTTGGCCATTGTAGCTCTGTAATATGCTTTAAAGTGAGCCCTCCCACTTCATTTTTCTTTCTCAAGATATTTTTAGCTATCCAGCACACCCTCCCCTTCCAAATAAATTTGGTTATTGATTTTTCTATTTCTGCTGTGTAAGTGGTTGGAATTTTAATTGGTATTCATTAAATCTTTAAATCAATTTGGGTAGAATTGGCATCTTAACTATATTTAGTCTTCCAATCCATGAATACAGTATACCCTTCCATGTATTAAATTAATATTTCCAAGATTTCTTTTAGCAATTTGTGAGTTTTCTGTGTATGTCTTTTGTGGCCTTGGTTAAATTTATTCTCAAATATTTGATTCTTTTGGATGCTACTGTAAATGGAATTTTTTTTCTTGATTTCCTCCTCAGATGTGGTCTCCTCAGATTGCTGTTGTCTAATTTATAGAAACACTACTGATATATGGGTGTTGATTTTGGGTGACCCTGCCACTTTGCTGTAGTCATTTATTAGCTCAAGGAGCTTTGCTGTAAATTTTTTTGGGATTTTAGACGCATAGTAAGTATCATATCATCTGCAAACAGTAAGAATTTTACTTCTTCCTTTCCAATTTGGGTGCCTTTTATTTCTTTTTCTTGTCTAATTGCTCTAGCTCAAATTTCCAGCACAATGTTGAATAACAATGGTGACACTGGACATCCTTGTCTTGTTCCTGATCTTAGACTGAAAGCCTCCAGTCTTTCCCCATTGAGTATGATGTTAGCTGTGGATTTTTTCATATTTTCCCTTTATCATATTGAGTAAATTCCCTTCTATTCCTATCCTTTAAAGAGTTTTCATCAAGAAAGGATGTTAAATTTTGTCAAAAGCCTTTTCTGCATCAATGGAGATGATCCTGTGATTTTTTTCTGGTTTGATTTATTGATGTGGTATACTACATAAATTGATTTTCTTGTGTTGAGCCAGCCATTGCATACCTGGAATACATTCCACCTGATCATGGTGAATATTTTTTAAATGTGCTGCTAAATTCAATTTGCAAGTATTTTGTTGAGGGTTTTTCATCTATATTCATTAAAGAGATAGGTCTGTAATTTTTTTTCTTGCAGCATCTCTTAGCACTACCTTTGTTGCATCCCATAAGTTTTGATTTATTGTGTTTTAATTTCCATTTGCCACAAGATATTTACTGATTTCTCTTGTAGTTTCTTCCTGGGTATACTGGTTTTTTAAGAGTGTAATATTTAGCCTCCATGAATTTGTGAATTTTCTGCCCCCCACCTGGTATTGATTTCCAACTTCATTCCATTATAACTGAGAAAGTGTTTTGTATAATTTCAATCTTTTAAAATTTATTGAGATTTGATTTGTATCCCAACATATGGTTTATCCTTGCAAATGATCCATGAGCACTTGAGAAAAATATCTATCCTGCTATTTTGGGGTGTAATGTTTTGTAAATGCTGTTAAATCTGGTTCATTTATTGTATTATTCAAAATCTCTGCTTCCTTATTGATCCTCTGTGTAGATGTTCTATCCATGGATGAGAGTGGTGTATTGAAGTCTCCAACTATTATTGAAGAGATGTCTACTTCTCCCTTCAGTGTTGTCATTTTTTGCCTCATGTATTTTGGAGCACTCTGGCTCAGTGCATAAATATTTATGATTGTTAGGTCTTCTTGATTAATTGTTCCTTTTATTAATACATAGTGTCCTTCTTTGTTCTTTTAATTGTTTTACATTTGAAGTCTAATTGTCAGATATTTGTATGGCTTTTGCTCTTTTCTGGTTGTTGTTTGCGTGAATTATCTTTTTTCATCCTTTTGCTTTCAACCTATTTTTGTCCTTGGGTCAAGAGTGAGTCTCTTGTAGATAGCATATAGATGGGTCCTGATTTTTTTTTTTAATCCATACTACCAGTCTATATCTTTTGGTTGGGGAGTTTAATCCATTAACATTTAATGTTATTATTGTAAATGCAGTACTTTTTCCCTACCATTTTATCTTTTGGATTTTATGTATCATATCTTATTTTTTTCTTTTTTTTTTTTTTTTTTTTTTTTTTTTTTTTGTTGGGTTTTTTTTATTTTTTTTTTTTTTTTTTTTTTTTTTTTTTTTTTTTTTTTTGTGTTTTTTTTTTTTTTTTTTTTTTTTTTTTTTTTTTTTTTTTTTTTTTTTTTTTTTTTTTTTTTTTTTTTACCTTTACTGGTAGTCTTCATTTCTATACTCTTCTCCAGACCTCTCTCTCCTGTCTTTCCTTATCTTTGCCTGTAGTTCTCCCTTTAGTATTTCTTGTACAGATGGTCTCTTAATCACAAACTCTCTCAGTGATGTTTTTGTCTGAAAATATTCTAAACTCCCACACATTTTTGAAGAGCAGTTTTGCAATATATGGAATTGCTGGTTAGCCTTTTCCACTTTCAGAATCTTAAATATATCACCTCCATGGTTTCTGCTGAG
Source organism: Myrmecophaga tridactyla (assembly GCA_004026745.1). Taxonomy (NCBI): domain Eukaryota; kingdom Metazoa; phylum Chordata; class Mammalia; order Pilosa; family Myrmecophagidae; genus Myrmecophaga; species Myrmecophaga tridactyla. The sequence goes on from PVIY010003672.1 coordinate 77,302, forward strand.
AGATCAGCACATAGTTTTATCAAGCTTCCCTTATATGTGATGTATTGCTTTTCTCTCGATGCTTTTAGAGTTCTCTCGTTTTCTTTGATATTTTACAATCTTCTTAGTAAGAGTCTTGGAGTAAGTCTATTTGGAGCTATTATGTTTATGTATGCTGCATTTCTTGGATCTGTAATTTTATGTCTTTCATAAGAGATGGGAAATTTTCAGTGATTATTTCCTCTATTAGTCTTTCTGCTCCCTTTCCCTTCTCTTCTCCTTCTGGGGCACCCATAAAACATATATTCATGAACTTCATGTTATCATTCAGTTCCCTGAGACCCTGCTTATATTTTTCATTCTTTTACCTATCTGTTCTTTTGTGTGTAGGATTTTGTCTGTCCTGTCCCCTAGTTCACTAGTCCTTTCTTCTGCCTCTTCAAATCTAATGCTGTCTCCATTGTTTTTCATCTCTTCTATTGTGCCTTTCATTCCCAAAAGTTCTGCCATTTGTTCTTTTTCAAATTTTTGAAGTCTTCTTTATATTCATCCAATGTCTTCTTTATGTCCTTCATCTCTTTTTCCATATCTTCCCTCAAATTGTTGATTTGCTTTTTGATGTTATTTTGCACATCTGTTAAAACATTGAAAATCTTTAATTAGTTGTTTCAACTCCAGTATCTCATTTGAAATATTGGTTTGATATTTGGCTGGGCCATGTCTTCATTTTTACTAGTATGACTCTTTATTTTTTGCTGGTGTTTAGAGATCTGATTTCTTTGATTGGTTTATTCTGGAGGTTGTTTTTACTCTTTTATCTATGGTGTGCTTGTTGGTTGGCTTTGTTCTCTTATCTATTTGTTGGCATTCAGTTCAACTTATTTTAGCATAGCTTCTGCTTAACTGATCAGAATTTTTCAGCTTTTTCTCATTCTTGCCCTGCCTATATGGAACTTTATTTTTGAGGAGGGTCTTCTCAGATATGATTGACCCTAGTCAGATTTTCCCAGACCAGACAGGCACACATTTCAGGGGGAGGTATAATCAGTATGAAATTTCCCTAAGGATGGGAACCAAGCAGACTTTCCTTTGAGGCCTCCAGACTCTGTGCTTTTCACAGCAGGTAGTACTTGTCAAGCCACAGCTCCCCACCAACATAAAGGGCTGTGGAGTCTTTAATTTTCAGTAGCCTCTCCCTGCCAGGGGCATGATTGGGACAGAGGCTGAGGTTAAAGGCAGATTTAGGTTGCTCCTATTTTCTAGCCTTGGGGCTTGAATTCCCTGAACGGGGGCTGCCATTGAGCTTGGACCCACCCCCTTTTCCTGGGGAACATACATCCTTTAGGAAATTATCTCCCCTACTTGACTCATCAGTTTGTCTCTCAGATTTATCTTAACTCAGCTCTTGCCTAGGTCCCATTGACTGTTGAGAATACCAGGGGCTTTCTCTAATGAGGTACTTGAAGTAGTTTAAAAGAAAAGGAAAGAAAAGAATGAAAGAAATCCTTTTTCAGAGTCAGTTCCTGTTCTGCAAGATTCCAGTACTCTAAATTCACCTGACTCCAAAATCCTCCATTTTTTTTTCTGTTTTATTATTTCCCTTTATTTATTTATTTTTCTGTCAGCCCCACCTCCTCTCTGACAGTATGAAAACAATAATTGGAGGGTGGGAATGGTGGCTCAGTGACAGAGTTCTTGCCTGCCATGCCAGAGACCTGGGTTCGATTCCCAGAGCCTGCCTATGCAAAAAAAAAAAAAAAAAAAAAAAAAGAAAACCATAATTGGAGCTTGGCTGAGCTACCTTCCCTTGCTCCCAGGAGAAACTAATTAAAGATACATCCTTCAGGGCATTATCACCATTCATATGACTAGATACTTTGTCTCTCAGACATACCTCAATTCTGCCCTTGCCTGGGGCAGTGCCAAAGCCTGAGAATGCTATCAGTTCTATCTAATGAGCTGTAAAAAAGCTGTGAGAAAGAGAGAGAGAGTGAGAGAGAGAAAGAGAGAGAGAGAGAAAGCCTTTTCAGAGCTGAACCCCAGCCCCTTGGGTTTGCCAGTCAAGAGTTGGAGTTGGTACATGGCTCTATATGCTCCTGTTTCTTGGGGCCCATCCTTTCCCCAGTATTTTGTGCTCATCCAACTCAAAATGGCTCCATTTTTCTTTTGTTCCACCAGCCTCACCTCCTTTCTGCCAGGTGAAAAGTCCTGTTTTTTTTTTTTTTTTTTTTTTTAGTGCTTACTCCAGGTCTTGTTTTCAGCAGTCCAAATTTGTTAATCAATTCCACAGTTGGCATTTGGTTGAGCTGATTTCCTTGCTTCTAGTAGAGTCTGCTTCTTTTTCCCTCAGGAAACCAGCCTGCTGTGCCCATAGGGGAGGAGCCCCAGCCTCTGTGGCTTAGGAGACTTATAGTTCTTTGTGGGATCTTGGCTATTCCACCCATTCCAGACTGTTATACAATGTATGTCCAGTCACTTAAGTCCCCCAAATAGTTGGTCCATACAGTCCTTGGCTATTTACTAGCTGCCCTAGAGGATGAACTAAACCTCATACTTCACTATGCTGCCATCTTGTCCCACCTGTTGACTAAATTTTCAACCATGATCTATTTTTTCCTATTTTCTTATTCCTATACTTAAGTCAGTCTTAGGAATTATTCAGTTCTTTCTAAAAAGTATAGGGATTTTCCTTTAATATCCAAAGATTAGAAAGTAGACATTTGAATATTTTTTACATAGAAAATATGTCTGACCTGAATTTAAGGTATATCATCATAGTACAATTGAAAATATGACAGTATTGAAAAGCAAAAAGATAAGAAGTGAAACCACTAGCTGTAATTTCAACACTGTAGTCTATTTCTATTTACCACAAATTTTTGCTGATGTCTGTACTTGTGAGTATATAAGAAAGTTTCTCCTCTGAGTATGGAGCATTAATGAAATTACTGCATGGCACTCTTTGAAAAATGAAAGAAACCTACATTTGCTTTACATAATGAAATCTATATTTGCTTGGTCATGGTCCAAATTGGTTTTGAAAAGTATATATTTAATTGAGGTAGATGAAGTGCTCCAAAACTTAATAAGGATAAAAAAAAGAAGGAAAAATTTAAAACCATGAAAATTTCCAATTAAAGATGAGTAACTGTTGATTACTCAGATCCAAGACTTAATACTGATTAATGTTTTATAATTCAGCAGGCATTGCCAAGATAAAGAGACACTTGTAAGCTTAGCATCATAGAAATCAGATGAGTGCTTTGCAACTTGCATTTCTATCTAACCTCATCTCCTTAGTCTATTCCCTCAGAGGAGAACTTCTTCACTTTTGTTAAACTGACGTTACCATTCTAAGAGGATTATTTTTTACAACTTCCACAACATCCCAAGTAATGCCCAATATGTCATTTATCCACTTCAGGACTTTGCTTTAAGTCCCTTAATCTGAAGATTTTCTAGATCTGCTCATCACAGTATACTGCACACTGAATGTTAGTTTCTTTGGGCTGGATTTTAAGTGTATGAAGAGACTATTTATCAGCTACACTAGATCATGAGGCAGGATTTGAAGTGGTTGGGGGCATTTATCTTCCATCATCTATGTGAAGAAATGTGTAAGTGAAAGCCTATTTTTATTCTGGTTTATTTAGAATTTATTCTTTTGCTCACTTTTGAAAAGTTTTAAAGCAACTAATTGTATCTTAAAAGGGGCTGTTTCAAACAAAGTCACTGCAGAGAGTGCAGGGTATAGTGTGACACATTAAGGAAATATCTACTGCTCTTTGTAATTATCTAACTCATTTATTGATTTCATAGTTCTTAGGCAAGTAGGATCAGTAATAAAAATTAACATGAGAGATCCGCTAAGGTCTAAAAGAATGATCAGGAAAAGAAGTATAATGTTCTAATTGAAAAAAATTGACTTTAATGTTAATATCAATACCTACTGCCATCAGCTATATCATTTTAGCATTTGAGGTGACTAATGAACACTGATAGAAAGAAACACTTTCTGGATCTCTCTGTCAATCAGCAAGATAGCACCATTTAGTGCAGGGAGGAACAACTTCACTAAATGAGATTCTATAAAACTTAAAGTAAAAATTGGAACTGAAAGTAACATTAATTTCCTTGGCGTAAATTTTGCTTTCTCATCCTGAAGTTTCATTTTGGCATGAAGATGGCAATAACACTAAGCCCTCCACCAGAATCCAAACTGAAGATAGATTATTTTGTCTTTAAAAATTTTATTATATATGACTAAGTATGGAACAGATGAAAAAATATTTTAATTTAATAGTAAGCTTTTGCCTTTTGGAGTCAGAGAGCCTGGCTTTGAGACACAGTTTCATTTGTTTCTAACCTCTTCCACTGTAAAATAGGGATAATAAGGTTTAACTCAATAGATGGTTGTAAGAATAAAATAAATAATTAGAAAGTATGAAATGTCTTTAGACTATATGATTTTAGTACAAAAATTAGATAGTAAAATAATGAATAGAAAGATGTTGACAAATATCCTAGGCCCTTACTGAAAACCCCACGAAATAAGGGGGAGATTATAGGCCTTGAGGTTAGAATAAGTTGAGTTTGGACCTTGATGTGAAAACAAGTTAGCTAAAGGAACCAAACAATTTATTTAATGTCTTTTCTGGTTAACTACTACTATGTAAAAAATTACCCTAAACTGAGTGTCTTAAAACAACAACCATTTTTTTGTATCTCCTGATTTTGTGGATCAGGATTCGGGCACAGCAGATGATTCCTCAGCTCAAGGTGGTGTCACTCAGTGGTATTCGGGTGATGGATGGGCTGCTGTGGAAGGGCCAAGCGCTTCACTCATGTATCTGGCACCTTGGCAGAGATGGCCAGAAGGCTGAGCTCACTGGGTCATGGGGGAGCCTGCCAGTGCCTAGTCTCTCCAGCTGACAGTCTCAGAGGAATCAGACTCCTTACATGGATAAATGGCTTCTTCCATAGTGAGCATTCAGAGAGGCACAGGAAGTAGCTGCAAAGCCTGGTATGACCCAGCCTTAGAAACCTTCATTCACCTTCATAGAGTCATGGACCCTTACTCAACTTCCAGACCCACATCATTTCATTCAGAGCCCAATGATTAAAACAATAACAACAATATACCCTTAAAGAAGGAATCTGCACTAGTATCACAAGGATATAATTACGAGCCTTCCTCAAGATTACTTTGGTCAGTTACCAGCATGGCTTTCAAGGATTTTCTCACCAGATCTTTGTTAATTTCAATTTCTGGGCACCCAGAGCACCACAAATGTAGTCTTGGTTCTCTGCCACATGTCAGACCCAGTGGGCCCCTGACAATACCTGTTGGTTATTTTCCCCATACTGGAGTATGTAGAAAGAAAGGGTATGCTTAGTTGCTGGGAGAATCTGTGTTTTATTTTTTTTAATTTCCTTCCATGGAGAGTAAAGATTATTATGATAAGATGGTCTAAATGGAAGATCTAAATGGAGCACCCTCTCCCTAATAAATAGTACACCTAAGGGAAATACAAGCATTAGTGCATTTTCAGATTTGAAAGAAAAAAAAGGTAATGAGTTCACAGTTCCGTTTACCCACCACTGGCCTATTGCTAACAGAGGATGGATATGAACTTAAAGAGTGATAGTGGATTGCTGGAAGCTTAATCACACAGTTGCTCCTATAAGCAGAGCATCTAGTTTGTGGTATGCAGCTATCAATCTGGCTATACTTTTTTCTAAAAGCAGAGAACACTGGAAGCATTCTGCTTTCTCACTGGATAAACACAGGTATGACAGAGGGTAAAGGCAAACCTTACAAACATACAAGAGCCTATAAACTTAGTGTTAATATTCCTAGGCCATAGCAGGTCCTGAAAGCACAAATTGTACGAGTGGCTTGGATGCATCTATTTTTCCAGTCTCGTTCTTTCTTCAACCTACATCTATTGTCTCATGAAGAGTTTCCTGGGAGAAATGGACTCAATATGATCTGGAATATACTGCTGCAGTGTTAAAGCTGACATCAGGGCTTTCCCTAAAGGAAGATGAAAAAGAAAATCTTCCCACTGGGCAGAACCTGAGGAATACACCCCAACATCCCTATAATCTGGACAAAAAAAAAAAAAAGGCCTACACTGAGTAGATATAATGGTTCCTGGGCTGTGGCTTATAGTTTGATGATGAAGTTAAGGAATTAAAGGATGAATGAAGAAAGAAGTAACAACTATAATGAATGTATGTATGGCTGCAAGAGTATTTGATTACCACATAAAAGTCCATCCAGAGGCCCCTCATGGAGAAAAATATTCTCATGTGGAGAAGATAATGATCAGGTGGAAATATGACAGGTTCATTATATTTGTTCCTTCTATTCGGAATAGATATCATTCTGTACTTGGACTTATCTTGCCTTTCATGCTTTTGTCATGATTTCTTTTAACACTATGATGGACTTGCATACAATCTTGCTCCTGACCAAAGAATTCACTTTGCTGAGCTGTTGCTCCTCACAGTCAATGGTTTTACCATTTGCTTCATGAGCTACTAGTTGTGATGTTTCAGAAGGGTGGAATGGCTAAACAATTATTATGTCTGCTTGGAGATCACAGCTGTATATTCCAGATACTGTTCTCTAAGATGATTATAGGGTCTGAATCAATGACTAATATAGATTAGTAAATGTCTCATTAATCAAGAAACAAGTGGATGGAATGGGGAATGGCATGTTCTCAATGACATACAATTATGTACTAGAAACTAGAAATATTTCCTTTGCTGTCCCTATAGCATTATACTATAGTGTGGTAGAGATGTTTGTTCTCAAGGGAGAAATGCCACTCTCACAGTATAGTGCAAGTTCTCTGTTGAATTAGAGCGTAAGACTTCTCCCTAGCTATTTGGGTTCCTTTAAATAGTTAATTACCAGCCAGAAAGGAGGGTTATGGTGGTGGCTGTAATGATTGATCCTGACTATAAAGTGGAATAATAAAGGTGCAAAAGGATAGGAAGTTGCCTTGTCTTGTAGTATAAATTAATCCAAAAGGACTCCGATCATTTATGAATTAAAATGTAGTCATTCCACTGTGAAGCCCACAACCAGCTAGCTAATGGAAAAAGAATCAAGGAAAGGTACAAAGAGGAAGGGAGTCACAAAAATAAAAACACCCTTATGAATAGCTATAAAGATAAGAATTGTAAGTTCTTCTCACATTCTTTCCTTGTTATGTCCATGTGTGAATGTGTTTCATCTTATTTCTTCTTTATTTCTCTCACTATTTTATATTAGGTAATTTTGGTGATGGTTAAGCTTACCATTTCATACACAGATCACAAAATATTGAAATAGGGTCATGACAATCCTATAGTTATAATAGACTGGATTTATAAATCCTGGATTTATAGCAGAATGCTGAATTAGAATTTAGATCATCTTTCAGTAAATGAAAGATGAGAGTGTTTTTTGTATGCAGGTTATAGTTTTTGCATTGATTGTGTAGCTTTTTTTTTTAAACTGTAAGAATATGAACAGGTTGCATGTGGGTGTTGTACAATCAAAGAGATTAGTTATATTATTTTGTTTTTTCTTCCTCTGCAAATCATCTCAACTCACTTATTTTTGGTAACTGCCCACTCTGTGAGTTTTAGTGGGAGGCAGAGCATCACTCTATCCCCTGACAGAATCTGAAAATCAGGAACTTAGTGCTTAGCCTTTCGTAAGAATGGGAACATTTGACCTTGGTTGGGCTTATTGGATGCAGTTACCATGGGATTGCACAGGTAGTTAATGAATCAAGAAGGCAAAGAGAATAGACATTTCATTTTGGCAATAATGAGAAGCAGCAGCTATAATGTCAAGTTTCTAGGGGGCAGCAGTGAGTATGATCCAGGATGGCATCAAGTGTCCCAAGTCAGATTTAAGTTATTAGTGGCATGCTCTGCTATTTTCCAGACGTTTCTAGAGATTCAAGACTGCAACATATGCATTAAATAAATTATTTTTTTCTGTTTAAGTCAGCAAGAATTTATATCTACTGCATGCAACTAAAACTGTCTTATAGAGAAAGGATGAAATGCAGGAAGGAGGAACATGAAATGAGCATTGTTTTTCCTAGATGATCCAAGACAGAGTAGCTGCGAAGAGTTAGGTGAAAACCTAAGAACACAAAGGATAGAGGATACCTCAAGGTATTTTTTCCGAGTGGTTAGTAATACAGCAGTTAATGCACTATCTTAAGGGTAGAGCATGAGAGGGGAGAGATGGAAATGATAGGCATAGTTGGAAAGTCAGCAAGAAAAAAATAAAAGGTGCTTTGCTGACAGGGTATGGATTCATAATGAGGTGCTGAGGATGGGCATTGTACTATAGGCAAACGGGCACTGAGAATGCCCTACAAACTTTATTTGAACAGTTTAGGTAAAGCAAGGGACTGTTAAAGTGAGTTATAAGCAACATTGCTATTACTTGAATTTTCCCAGGCCACGCTAGCTATACCTATATTCACAGTAACAATAATAATCCATTTTCACTGGCAACTGCTCCCTCTTTCTGATGAAAAACAATAGCTTCTTGAAAAGTGCTCATCAAATATTTCCAGGAGTCTCTGGGGGCTTAGGGAGCTCGTATTTCACATTGTGGTAAATTGGAGGTGCCGTATTCTTTGACGCACCTTTCATCGAGAGTTGGTTCTATTTTCTCTCCCCTTGATTCTGATTTGGTTCTGTGACTTGTTTTCACCAAAAGAATGTAGCATAAGTGATGTTGTATAGGCTTTGAGGTTGAACTTACAAGATCTTCAATTTCTGCCTTTGCCTCTTGCTTCTTTTTGGAGCTCAGCTGCCATCCTGGGAAGAAGCTATTTGGAGAGAGAGAGAGAGAGACTCAGCCATCCCAACCTTCTCAGTCAACTACAGCTGAGCTCTTACAGGTATTATCACTGAGGATTGTGATGTTCATGACACAAAAGCCATAAAATAGGCTGTCCTTCATAACATGTTTAGGATGAGGGCATGGAAAGCATTGATGTTTGCTCACCAGCGTTTGGAAAAATTAAAAATATCCATACTTTTGGGTTCATGGGTGGTTCAGTGGTAGAATGCTTACCTTCCATGTTGGAGACCCGGGTTCAATTCCCAGACCATGCACCCTCCCAAAAAAGTATATGTTTATATATCCACACTTTCTAAGTATAAATCATGAGTCACAGTGCATTGAAAATGGAACAGATCTAAGTAACAGAACTTCAGTGTACTCAAGATTCTCCTTCTCTCCCAAGATGAAGGCTTTTTGTTTTCATATTTTTTCTTTACTGTGGTAAAATCATTGTGCTGGTCTCTATTTTCTCCTTAGAATTTATTCTTCTTTTGGAGCCTCCTCAGTTACTCTATTAGTAGAGTTCTCTTGCCCTATTCCATACATTCATCACATGTGCTCAAGAAAGGATGGCATAGTATTTAGATTCAAACATTTCTTTATTAACTTAGTGACTTCAACTTTCTATGTTCATCAAGAAATTACACGTTTATTCAGGTGTTGCCATTTGTTAGTTATATGCATGGACAACCTAGGTTATTGGTTAGACTAGGCTGATGGAGGGTTAGGGATATATTAGCATGCACAGGTACAGATTTTCCTTAGAGAAGAGGTGCCTAAGGAAATGTTACTTGGGCTCAGTCCAGTTAGTTTGTGTCACCTGGGTTCAGTCCAGTAATGGCATCATTTTTCTTGACCTTCACAAAAGAATAGGTAATCATTTCCTTAAGCAGTCTAGCTTAGACAATCTCATAAAAAAATAAAGCTTGGCATTTTTCTTCTGCTTTTGTTTATAGAATGAATGTCATTGTTCATAATCTAGCTTCAGCCCATTGGCAGATCATTCTTCATTAATTATTTGTTTATGTTAGAAATTAAGATGATTTCAAGCAACTCAATTAATTCATGTCCATGTCTATTAAGAAATATTACCTTTGTTCCCAATATATTTCAGATTAGTCTATTCATTATTTTCCAGCTTTCTTGGATATAATCATGAGCAGTGGTCTGTTCAATACTGTAAGGGAAATTCAGCCTCATTTTGAGAGTGAAACCCACATAGCAAATGTCACTCCACAGTCCTTGTGGAAGTAAAAGTCAACTATAAAATCAGACATTCCTTCACTCAAAACATAATTGATGAATGTTTCTATGATGCAAACAAGCATTGTGCTGGATAAAAGGAATGTGAAGATGAATAATATGGATTCTCACCTCTACAAACTGGTGAGAAGATATATATATATATATATATAATAGTAGTTATTACAGTAGTTTAATAAAGTAGTTATTAACAATATGTGTAATGGAAGGCCTAAGGATGGTGTGATTAACTGTCATGCAGAGTCAGGGAAGGTTTCATAAAGAAGTGGTGTCTGACCTTGGTTCTGAAGGAATAATAGAAGTATAATAAGTAGGCCAGCAAGGAAAGGGACCCCAATTGTCCAGCACCCTAATGAAGACCAACATAAAATAGTCAGCTCCAGGTGTAAGCCAGTCAATTATCAGATATTGTCAGCAAGGCCATCAATCTCCAGCTGACAGCAAATATTGGAGTGAGCACAGCGGAGACCAGTGGCAGAACTGCCAGGTTGAAGCCAGTGCAGCTTTCTTCTCACAGATTCCTGTGCTAAACAGTGTTGCTTTAAGCCACTAACTTTTTGGGGTGGCTTGTTATATAGCAATACATAATGGATACAAATCTGATTTGTATTTTAGAAAGATAAGAAGGAATGTGTAGAGATCGGATTACAGGACATCAGAGTGAGTCAGACAGACCATTTCCAACACAATTGAAGATCCCAGGAAAGACCATATGACTGTTACCTAATGCCAGTAGCCTGAAATTCCAAACTTCCTCCTAGGGTCTTGGGCAGACAATCAGGATATTGTCTAATTGCTTCCAGAATCTAGCATTTTCTCTACCTTCAAGTTCTGTTGCTCTTTCCAATGAGTAAGTGTCTTGAAAAGTAATGGTATAGCTAGTTTGCTCATCTGGTCTAGCAGCCATCCAAGCTATGTCAGATTCATTCTGCAACTCCTAGTAATCCCTCTGCACCACTCTCCTCTTTCCGTACCCTGATCCACCTTAGTAACCCTGGGACTTATTCATTTGGAGAAATAATAGATAGAAGTCTTTCTTATTATTACTTTATTGTTCAAAATTTTAACCACTCATCAATCTTCTCCTATTCAGTTACTCCTCTTCTGCCATTTGTGTCCTCCCTCTCCCATGACTTAACATCTCCTTCTGCCCAAACCTTTCCATTCTTCCCCCTGCTATCCCTGATCCATGTTGCATTAGTCAGGGTTCTCCAGAGAAACAGAACTGAATACATATATGAATAAAATATACTGTATTATGATGAATCAGACTTGCCATGGGGTTGGCAAGTCTAAATTCTGTAGGGCAGACAGCAAGCTGGAAACTCCAATAAGGTGATAATGCAGTTGAGTATGAACTTCCCAGAGGAAGCTGACTGTCTGAAGTTGAGGCAGAAATTCTTCCTTCTGTACTATGAAATCTTAAATTCTGGCTTTAAAGACCTCCAATTGATTGGGTGAGGAGACTCCCCACATTGCTGAAGGCAACCTTTTTTGTTGATTATAGATTTAATCAGACTTAGACACAATCAACTGATTATAGATGCTGATCCATCTACCAAATATCCTCACAGTAACAATCAGGCTCTCTTGACCAAACAACTGAACACCATAATCTGTGCTAAGTTGACACATGAAATCAACCATCATGTCAGAAAATGAATCCTCTGTTTCCTCATTGACTCTTTCTTCTATTGTCCTTAAACCTAAGGTTGATTTGACTGTCACTACTCCTGTAGGTTTCTCAAATATAAGGTGTTTCATTCTCTACATATCATAAGTCTTAGAATTGGGAGGTAAAAGTAGTGCCTTCCTTACCACTCTATTTTAACTGCCCTTGAAAAGTAATCAAAGACCTGCTGGTTGATTGAAACAGTGGACACTTTCAATAGCGTTGGGTATTCTTGACTGCTAGCTTCAAAATGTTCTTTTCCTTTGGATTCCTTACCATCATACTCTACTGTTTCCTCCTAGTTTCTTGCTTTTCTCCTTGAGAACATTTTCTTGTTTCTTCTCCCTCTGTCTATTGTTTACATCTTGGCACTTTTTTAGGGGTGAAAGCAAAGTCTTCTTTCATTTTGACATAATTTATAAAATTTCCTGGAGACTTCAGGTACTAGCTATTTGTCAATGCCTTAAAGGAAGCAGGCTTTCTTCTGGAACTAAACTCGTATGGCATCTTCATGTGGATGTCCTAAATTTATGTTAAAGTCAACATGTCCTTCAGCCTAATTCTTTTGTTGCTTTTTTTTTTTCTATCTCATTTAGTGGTATGAGCCCAAGCCAAAACCCAGTTCCCATACCTCTAGCTCTACTTAATCATCAGGTTCTAATTGAATCTGTTTTCTAAATATCTCTATAACCTGCCCATTTACCTTTATTTGTATTGCCACCATTTCAGTTCAGATCAACACTATCTCATTTATAGATTTAGTGCAAGATTGGGACCCTATATTTCTGTTTTTGTTGGGATTGAATGTCATAGAAATGCATATAATAAACTAAGCTACCCAACATCAAGGCCAGATTTTCAGGAAAGGAAAATTGGTGGGAAGAGTCTGAGACTGAACTCCAGGACCTGGGTCATTGGAGGGGAGTGCAATCCAGGGACCATCCGGAGGTTGCCACCCTCCTAACATCAGTGCTTCTTGGAGAGATGGACATGAATCAGAAGGACTGTCTCACCAGAGATCTAAGGCATTTGGGGAGCAGGAAGTTTTTCTGGAGAACACCCCTAAAAGAGTGACACCAAGAGAAGAATCATCCCCCTTCTTGTTAGGGAATCACTGAAGTAGAGCACCGAGGAAAGTCAGACCAGTTGGCTTCAATGTGCCTACATTTTTTTAGGTAACTAGAACTTTGGCAAAGCACCACACATCTCAACTGAAGGATTAGTCAGCCTGCAAGACACTAGGAGTGAGCCAGAAAATAGGTAATGCTCTGCTATCAACAACAAAACAGTAGTTTAGTAGATGATACTATCTGGGTCACCTTATAGAACTGTCCTAACAGTAGAATGTATAAATCAGAACTTCCCAAACTGTGACAAGTGTTTTCTGAAGAATTCCTGATTCCTAGAGTCCATGAGGCAGATGTCTGGGCAGGGACTTGGGCAGTAGAACCTCCAGGACTGTTGCCTTGGATTCTTTACCCTAGCATAGTGAAAGGTATTATGGATTGAATTGTGCTCTCCAAAAAATATGAGTTCAAGTTCTGACTGTCCTTTCTGTCAATGGGATCCTAATTGGCAATAAGATCTTTGAAAATGTTATTAGTTAAGATGATGTCAAACTAGATTTGGGTGGGTCCTAATCCAGTATGATTTATGCCTTATTGGCGGGGGTGGGGGGGGAGGTTAGCAGAGATTGAGTTATGCCACAAGTAAAGAATGCCTTGGTTTACTACTAGTCTCTACTAAAACCCTACAGACTTCAGAGGAAGCATGACCTGGTAGACACCTTGATTTCGGGGTTCTAGCCTCCAGAACTGTGAGGCAATAGATTCCTCTTGTTTTAAGCCAACTAGTCTGTAGTACTTCATTACAGCAGCCCCAGCAAACAGACAGGCATCCTTTTCTACAGTGTTGTGATGAGATCAATATTGAGAAGTGCCATGATTTAAGGAACCACTAACTATCTGCTATGTTAATTTACAGTTCCATTCCCTCTCTGTTACATACTGACTCATGCCTGAAGCAAACTAAGATCTCACAGCTCAGAGACACCTCCTGCTACCTCAGTTTGAATATGCACAACAGCCTGTTGTTTGTTTCCAATTCTGCTTATGTTAATTGTATTTTACCTGTACCAAGATTTTTTTTCTTTCTTTTGACCAAGCTGTTAGCCCTACTCCTGCCTCAGTGTCTGTTCCCTTTCCCCATCCTACCTACCTTGAAACCAATCTTGTAGCTCTGGGACTGCAAGAAAAAAAGGGGGGTGGGGGTGGGAATACAACTTCAGACCATAACAATTCTAAATATCAATCTGGCCTCTGATCTCCTCCAGTTTTCCTCTCACCCCTACACTGATGCTTGAGAGGCTCCTAACCAGTCAGTTATTATTTCCCTTCTCCTCTTTCCCAGCCAATGCAGACTCTATATGGCCTAATTACTGCAAAGGAAAAATTCGGAAGCAAAAGAACCTAATCACACTTTAGTAAATCCCTCACCAATCTCAGTGAAACCAAAGTGCACTAATTGCAACCTCAGTAGATTGTTCACCCATTTTAGGGATCAACTCCTTTACTGTCTTCCAGTGTTTTCCTGCCAACCCACACCCAGCCCTTAAAAAGCTGAAATTAGAGAAACAAAAACTGAAAGTAGAGAGTATAATAGGAAGATATTCCCTGGAAACATGTGAGAAAAGCTGCTCCATGTTGTCTAGTTTTTTCTCTGACAACTCATTCATACAAATACTCCCCCATCCCCCCCCCACTGGAAACACAGTGATGAACAAGACTGATGAATTTTATGCTTTCATTTAGCTTATATTTTACTGGGGAAGAAAACAATAAACAAATTATCGAGTTATTGTAGTTATGACTTTAAATATCCAATGAAACAGTGAAATATGAATTTAAAAATGGAAGAGCATTGTTATTATGGAGTGAAATTGAATGTGGAAAACCTGATAATGGTGCATTGCCTGAAAATTGCTTTTAAACTTAGCTCTAAAGAAATAATTTTTTAAAATTGAGGGAAAATTATCATTATAATTCTACATTCAGCATGATTCACAAGAGTCTAAGTTTTCACTCCCCTTTAAAGAAACTGATACCTGCACTCACCATGCATATTGTTGTGATAATAGGGAAAATTCCAGTGAGCAAACCTACTGATAATAAGACCTCATGCCTATATAAACAAAATAAAACTGGGAATTAATGTGCATTTACATTTTAAATTAATATACAACATATGAAGTACATGTATATTTTATTTTAATTATTGCTAGCTTTGGTTGAATTTTTAAATGAATTGACAAACTACATGAGCTGGTTTGGAGAAAGGGCTTCTATCTTAATTCACTCAATAAATATTGATTAAGCATGTGTCCATTTAGGGAGATGCAAAAATGATACAAAAATCTCATCCTTAATGATGTTACAATCTAGTAATTTGAAAGAGATTAATAAAGTAGATATGTAATAGAGTATAAGAAGACAGACAATGCCTGCCAATCATTAGTCAGTCCCTCTTCAAAGATATAAATTTTCTTCAAACGCTTCTCAAAAATATTGTTTTTTAGATCTTTATTCTAAAACTTATGAACTTCTCTGTATTGTCTGAATTAGCCTTACCTGCAGTTAATATGTAATCATAAATCACTCTTTCAGTAAAAGTACAAAGCAATAGCCAATATTGGAGTGGTTCTAAGATGTTAACAAATGTAATTTAAATGAGTCTTATATTTCATGTAATTAACTTGACACGATGTCTGTATGAAACTGACAATTCTTTTCTAAGTAGTTAATTCAGAAAGGACTGAAGCAGAATTCTGATACCACTCACAGCAGAACAGTTCACTCTGAATTCTCCTAGTACTTATCTCTGGCACTGCTTTGGCATTAATGATGTTCTTCCTGGCATAGTGTTTTCTGTCTTAAAATTGCAGTTACTACACTGTACTTTTCCAGCATCTAGAAAAGTAACAACTCATTACTACCATTGGTATTTTTTTTCTTCTTTTTGTAGTTTCCAGAGTGCTTTTCACAAACATCTTTCCCTGTAAAAACTCACACCTCCTCCCTTTTTTGTGTTTATGGCCATTCTCCTTCAAGCTAGCTCTCCATATGAAATGGGAGTGTTCCTAGCCTACTCCGTTTCTATAGTTATTAAACCAGGTCAAATTCAACTTCTGTCTCTTTCTTTGTCATTCTCTCATCTCTTAATCTTGTTTATGCTTTGTATACTTTTATTTTTTTAAGTTCCATGACTTTTTTTTTTTGAACAACAACTTTATGGAGGTGTAATTGATATTCAATAGATTGCACATTTACAGTGTTTGCTTTGATAAGCTTTGACATAGGTGTGTGCTCGAGGTACCAGCCTTACTCTCAAGCTCCTGCATATCTTTATTATCCCCAATGTTTCCTTCTGCCCTTGGTAATCCTTCCTCTCATTCTCGCCCTATTCCCAACCCTGGTCGATCATGATCTCCTTTCTGTTCTGGATTCCAAGGCTGAGCAGAGAGTTAGTTAATAAGGAGCCATAGGATGTTTGGGTAACTCTCTGCTTTCTTACCCAATGAGGATCTCTAACTGGACTGGCTGGGGTTGACTTCGGAGTCATATTCCTATTTCCAGTCCAAACTTCACAGACTAGATATAGCAGACTTTTCATGAAACTAACAATGGATGTGGCCAAGAAAGAGATTACTTGTAAAATAGATCCAGGCATGTACCTCAAGGGAAGACGCAAGCAGGGGCAATAGGGAGGATTTCTGAATGTATAGGTCAAGCCATAGGAACATGGTTCTAGGTATTGGGATATGAACTAGAGCTTATTAAGAATTTGCCCTATGAAAGTTGCCAAGAAACCAGGATAGGGGTTTCATGGGGGGGGCTATATGATAATGGTGGAGGGAACAAGAACATAAAATAGTGATGGAAACAAATAGAAATTTATATAGCTTATAAAATTATATTTGGTTGTTAAAAGAAACCATAAGAATCATCTAGATGACGCTCTGATTTAACAGTCATGAAAACATTAAATGACGTGCTTGGGATCATCGAGTTCAGTTGTGGCAGACTTGAGGCTAGGATCCAAGCCTCCTGATTTTGAACTTGGAAGTTTTTCTTACAGAATTAATATTGATATAGATAATGGCTAAACATATTAGCCACTGCTAAAATTAATTGCTATTGGTGGTAATTAGATCCAGAAGTTCCAGAATCCTGGGATAGTGTTTATAGGCACTTCCTCCTTAGAAACTATTTGAAAAATATTCTCAAGTAAGTTACCGTAATTCATGAGAACAGGGGTAAAAATCTGTATTTATGAAGAGTAAGAATTATTTTTTTCATATTGAGTTAATGGCATTATTGGAAGTACACATTTTGGAGCTACATTTCATATGAGACTATTCTCTGACTTAATATGCAAGAAACAGACTTTCTTTGTGTGTGTGGTAGAAAATAGGAAAGTAATATTAATAATGGCTGCATTTATTTGTTTCTTTATGGTCATTTTCTCTGTCCTTGATATTCCTTTAATTTCTGATCTGATCTTTATATCTATGTGAAATGAAACTATAGAAGGAGCCAATTCTCTTTTCCTTTATTGCTAATCTCAGCTTAGATTTGTCCCCTTTGCTGGAAGTTGATGAACCTAATTCTTTAACAAAACATTTATTAGAAAAAAATTAACCTGTTTATTTGTATTTTTTTGTTTAAAAATTGTGTGTATATATAGCGTGCGTCCCTGCATGCACACATACATACATTTAAATATTTTTCTATTCTGATCATAGTTAATAATATTTCTTATTTATTTTGGTCTGATCAAATTTAGAAAAGGCTTCTGTGAATATCCTCACAACATTGTAGCCTTCTCTTAAATATTCAACATTTTGATCCTATTACATCCAGGAAAATAAAAATCTTACATACAGATTGCATGCTGTTTTCCACAAGTATATTTCTGTACAATCACTACAAAAAACAAACAAACAGCACAAATGCCATATTCCTTTAAAGCCCAGGAAGATGCCATTATAAACATCCACTTATTTTTCAATTACCTCTAATTATAGGACTAGGATTACATGTATAAACTATGTTAAAACTTTTCCAAGTTTCCCAAACTACCACTTATTTTTCAACCTAACTTACTGGCTATTCTTTTCTCAGTCGTCTTTGCTCATTCCTCCTTTGCTCAAACTCAAAATTTCAATGTTCCCCAATGCTCTTCTCTCTTAATATTCTCTTTTGGTGAGATCATCCACTTCCGTGGTTTAGAATACCATCAGGAAGATGACTCTAGCCCCAACTGTACCCCACATCACAGACTGGGGTACAGTCTAACTCTTACTTGACATTGCCACATAGATGTTAAAGAGGGATCTCAAACTTAACATGGCTCAACTCTTTAGTAAGAGTTCCCCCAAAACCTGCTCCCCCAAACCTGCTCTTTCACTCATCTTCCTCTTTTCAGTGAATACCACAGCGCACCCACTCCAAAATAATTTTAAGAAAAGCAAATTATTTTTTAATCATCTGTTTCTGTTATGAACACTAATCCAATCCATCAACTAGTCCTTTGGACTTAACTTCCTAACTGGTACTTCTTCTGTGCCTCTGATTCTCTGACCCTTTCACTTTGGAGACACAACAGTGATCATGGCACACTTCTTTTTGTTTTTTGTCTTAATTTATTTATTAATTTTTATTTACAAATATATCTGCCAAGCAAAAACACCCAGTCTTCCCCTTCCCTCCTCCCTGGTAACCTCTAATCTACTTACTACCTATGCAAATTTGCCATTTCTAGATATCTGACATAAGTGACATTATACAATATTTATCCTCATATGCCTTGCTTATTTCATGCAATGTAATGTTTTCAAGATTCATCCATATTGTAGCGTGTCTCAAGAATGTCAACACTTTGTAAGGTTGAATGGCATTTTGTTATGTATATGTACCACATTTTGTTAATCCGTTCATTGATGGGAATTTAGGTTATTTCCATTTTTTGGCTACTGTGAATAATGCTGTTATGAACATCTGTGGACAAGTATCTGTTTGGGAATCTGTTTTCACTTTCTTCAGAGGAGAATTTCTGAGTCGTATGGCATATATTTAACATTTGGAGAAATCACCATATTGTTTTTTACAGTGGCAGCACCATTTTACATTCCCAAGAGCAATGCACAGGATTCCAGTATCTCCATATCCTCCCTGAAACTTGTTATTCTCTGCTGTTATTTATTTTTTTTAAAGAAATATTGTGGTGTTTTGGAACTTATGTACCCCAGAAAAAAATCATATTCTTTAGGCTAATCTACTCCTGTGGTTGTTCACCCATTGTAAGTAGGAACTTTTGATTATTGTAGTTCTTTATAAATGAAATAAATACAGAGAGAGAAAGAGAAAGCCATGGAAGCAAGAAGCTGAAAGCAATGAAACCTGGAAGAGAAGGGAGAAGCCAGCAGATGTTGCTATGTGCCTTGTCATATGGCAGAGAAGCCAAGGATTTCTGGCAGCTGCCTTCAGAAAGAAAGCATCACCTTGAAGATGCTTGATTTAGACATTCTCACAACCTCGAACTGAGGCTAATATATTCCCATTGCTTAAAACCATCCCATTTCATAGTACCTCTTTGAACAGCCTAGGAAACTAAAACAGATTTCATCATTATGGGTGTGAAATTTTATCTTATTGTGGTTTTGATTTATGTTTCCCCTATGGCTAATCATGTCGATCATCTTTTCATTTGCTTATTGACCATTTGTATATCCTCTTTGGAGAATGTCTATTCAAGTCTGTTGCCCATTTTTAAATTGGGTTGCTTGTTTTCTGCTGTATTGTAAAAGTCCTTTGTGTATTCTGGATATTAAGTCCTTTTGTGATATATGGTTTGAAACTATTTTCTCCCATTCTGTAGGTTGTATTTTCACATTCTTGATAGTGTCCTTTGGTGCAAAAAAAAATATTTTGAATGAAGTCCAACTTATCAATTGTTCCTTTTGTTATTCATGCCTTTGGTCATATTTAAGAATCCACTGCCAGGTCAAAAAGATTTGCTCATATCTTATCTCCAAAGAGTTTTGTGGTTTTAGCTCATACGTTTAGGTCTTTGAGCCATTTTGAGGTAATTTTTGGATGTGGTATGAGGTAGGAATCCCCTTTCATTCTTTTGCTTATGTGTATCTAGTTTCCTCAGCACCATTTATTGAAGAGATTATTCTTTCCCCATTGCATGTACTTGACACCTTTGTCAAAAATCAACTGATCATAGATATGTGAGTTAATTTCTAAACTCTCAATTTTATCTCATGGTCTATTAAGTCTATATTATGCCAGTATCACACTGTTATAATTACTTTTCTTTGTAGTACACTTTGAAATCAGGAAATGTGAATACTCCAACTTTGTGTTTTTAATTTTTAAAAATTGTTTTGGCTATTTGAGGTTGCTTGCAGTTCCGTATGAATTTGATGATTGGCCTTTCCATTTCTGCAGAAATAGCAGCTGGTATTTTTATTGTATTGAATCTGCATATAACTTTGGGTCATATTTTTATATTAACAATCTTCCAATCCATGAATATGGGTGTCTTGACATTTATTTAGGTCTTCTTTAGTTTCTTCCATCAATGTTTTATGGTTTTCAGGGTATGAGTCTTTCACATTCTTAGTTCAATTTATTCCTAAAATTTTTTATTCTTATATGCTATTGTAAATGGAATTGTCTTCTTAGTTTCCTGTTCAGATTGTCCATTGCTAGTGAAACACAATTGAGTTTTGGGTGTTGCTTTTATACCCTGCAACCTTGCTGAATTCATTTATTATCTCTATTAATTTTATTATGGGGTTTAATCATGACATGTATAATTAGAATTAGTTTTACTTATTCTTTTCCAATTTGGATGCCTTTTCTTTTTCTTGCCTAATTTCTCTGGCTAGGAATTCTAGAGAAATATTGAATAAAATGGTGAAAATAGGTATCCTTGTCTTTTTCCTGGTTTTAGGGAAAGCTTTCAATTATTTATCATTGAATCTGATGTTAGCTGTTGTTTTGGTTTGCTAAAGCTGTCTTTAGCAAAATGACTCTCTCAGCTCCTGTGGGTCCTTCCAGCTTGTTCTGGGGTGTTTTCTTTCTTAGATTCTCTAAACTCTCTGCACTGTCCTGAAGGACCCTAGCAAGTGGATTACAATTCTCCTTGAATGGGCTGGGTCACATCTCCAAGGAAACAAACAGACCAATAGAGCCATCTGGTCCTGGACTTTCTTTGATGGAAGGTTTTTGATTATTGATTCCATCTCTGTACTTGTTATAGGTTTGACAAGAATTTTATTTCTTCAGTTAGTGTGGAGTGGGTTGCTACATAGTATGTCATGGAAATACAGGCTCAGGCACCACAGAAATGTTCAGCTAATGACTGCTTTATTATTTACACAACACAAAGGGTCCCAAAGAGCAAAGGAAGAAATTCCAACATGGACAGTCTCCCAGGGAAGCCAAGTGCTCAGATTAAGGTTGGTGGATGGAAGCTCCACATGTGCTACTTTGTGTCATGTGAGAGAGGAAAAACAATTCTGTACTGCCCAAGGGTGAGGAAACTCTTCCACTGAGATTTCCTACTCTGATAAGCAGCTGGGGCTGATTGTTCCTGGTTTCTGGGCTTAAGGTGTGGTCAGGGTACTCCATTATACCTAACACCTCCCAAAAACTGTGAAATGGAAGCATATTTAAAGATCTTCATACAATAGAAAAGGAAACAGGGTAGGTGAGACAGAGGAGATGGCCACTAGGCAGATTCTTGTCTTCCCTAGGAGTCAGTTTATGTAATTTGTTGTTTTTAAGAATTTTTCCATTTTTTCTGGGTTATCTAATTTTTGATGTACAGTTGTTCATGTTATCTTCTTATAATACTTTTTGTTTCTTTAAGGTCATTAGTACTTTCACCATTTTTGTTTCTGATGTTAGTTACTTGAGTCTTTTTTTCTTTGTCAGTCTGCCTAAAGGTTTATCATTTTAATTGATTTTTTCAAAGAAGCAACATTTAGTTTTGTTGATTTTCTTTAGTATCTATTCTCTATTTCATTTATATCTATTCTAATATTAAATATTTCCTTCCTTTTGCTAACTTTGTGGTTACTTTGCTATTCTTCTCTAGTTCCTCATGATTTGAAATTAGTTATTGACTTGATATTCTTTTTCTTTTATAATACAGGTGTTCATATTATAATTTTTCCTCTGAGCACTGCCCTTTCTGCATCCCATAAATTTTGTTATATGGTATTTTCTTTTTCATTTTTTCTCCAAGTATTTAAAAATTTCCATTTTGATTTGTTCTTTAACCCACTGGTTGTTTAAGAGAGTGTGTTTAATTTCCACCTATTTGTAAATTTTTCAATTTTTCTTCTGTTATTGATTACTAGCTTCGTTCCATTGTGGTTGCAGAAGTTTACTTTGTATGATTTCAAAATTTTTAAATTTATTGAGACTTCTCTTGCTGGCCAACATATGATCTATCCTGGAATATGTGCACTTGAAAAGCATGGGTATTTTTCTGTTGTTGGTGACATGTTCTCTATATATCTGTTTTATCTTGTTGGTTTATAGTGTTGTTCAAGTCCTCCATTTCCTTGTTGATCTTCTGTCTAGATGTTGTACCCAGTAGTGAAAGTGGAATATTGAAATTTCTAAGTATTGTGTAGCACTGTCTATTTATCTCTTCAATTCTGTCAATATTTGCTTCTTATATTTTGGGGACCTGCAGTTAGGTGTATATATTCTTATTGTTATTATACCTTCTTGTTGAATCAACTTTTTAATCAATACTTAATGCCCTTCTTTGTCCCTTCTAACATTTTTTTTTACTTAAAGTCTATTTTATCTGTTATTAGTATAGCTTTCCCAGCTTTCCCGTGGGAACTCTTTGCATGGAATCTTCTCCCCATCTTTTCATTTTCAACTTATTTGTGTCTTTGGCTCAAAAGCAAGTAAAGAACACATAGTTGGATTGTATTTCTTTATCCATCTGTCAGTCTCTGCTTTTTTAGTTGTAGAATGTAATCCATTTACATTTAAGGTAATTACTGATTGTGTTGGTTTGAAAGGATGTATGTCCCCTAGAAAAGCCATGTTTTAATCAAAATCGCATTCAATAAAGGTAGAATAATCCCTATTCAATGCTGTATATTTGAAACTGTAATCAGATCATCTCCCTGGAGATGTGATTTAATCAAGAGTTGTTAAGCTGGATTAGATGATGACATGTCTCCACACATTTGCATGGGTCTTGGTAAGTTTCTGGAGTCCTGTAAAAGAGGGAACATTTTGGAGAATGAAGGAGATTCAGAGAGAGCCAGAGGAGAATGACATAGCCATGAGAAGCAGAGAGCTCACTAGCCAGCGACCTTTGGAGATGAAGAAGGAAAATGACTCCTGGGGAGCTTCATGAAACAGGAAGTCAGGAGAGAAAGCTAGCAGATGATGCCTTGCTCACCATGTGCCCTTCCAGCCAAGAGAGAAACTGTGACTGTGTTTGCCATGTGCTTTCTTGGATGAGAGAGAAACCCTGAACTTCGTCAGCCTTCTTGAACCAAGGTATATTTCCCTGGATGCCTTTGACTGGACATTTCTATAGACTCATTTTAATTGGGACATTTTCTCGGCCTTAGAACTGTGAACTAGCAACTTATTAAATTCCCCTTTTTAAAAGCCATTTCATTTCTGGTACATTGCATTCTGGCAGCTAGCAAACTAGAACACAGATAAAACAAGATTTCTGTTATTTTGCCAATTATTTTTATGCCTCATACTTTTATTTTTTCTTCCCTCTTTTCCAATACTGGTTTTTTCTTTTGTTTAGAATATCTTTTATAATGTCTTATTTTGATTAGAATCACTTCTTGTTTCCCTTTTGTAAAATTTTTAGATATATTCTCCATGGTTACCATGGAGTTACATCATAAATCTTGTACAATTTAATTTCTAGTGATACTAATTTATCAGTAGGTAATATATATCTAATTGATATATAATGTATCTCTCTGTCCCTCCTCTTTATGTTGTTTTTTTATCACAGATTTCATCTTTGTATATTGTGTGCTCTGTAACAAAAAGAAGAGATAGAAGATGAAGTGAGTAACAACTGAAAAACACCTGCAAAAAATGGTGCACTGCCTCTCCAGGTCTCTTAGTAGATGCTGGTGGGAAGCCAGAAGTGGCTACTGTTGAAGCTAACACCAAGGCAAACATCCACACCAGTCCCTCTCAAGGATGCACTAGACCAACAAACACAAGAAAGGAGAAGAAAGAAAACCATCTAAAATAAGATGCACTGGCTCTTTACATCCCGGTAGATGCTCATGTAAGGCAGAAGCCACTGTTGCTGAGAAGGAGAAAACTGAGGCTAGGTCCATGATGGCCTTTTAGGGATACTGAAGTACAAGCTCTACTTCCAACCCCAGTGTTTGGAGGATAAGATTTCCTCTCTCCACCCTTGCCCCAGCTGGCCACTCTCAGAATCAAGGTCACATTCCAGCTGCTATCTCCATTTATGGAGCTGAATCTGCAGGGCTGAGGAATGGGAGCTGGTGACTGGTTTATGCTTTCATTTACAAAAGCTGAGCTCTCAACAGTCTCTCTCTTCATTTGGAACTGCTTGTTTTCTAAATGTCCATTTTGGTACCAGGGTTACCATGTAGCAAATTCCAGTCTCTTTTTCCAGCTCATTCATTTTTCTGGTGGTGGGAGAGATCTGTAAAACTTCCTACTCCACCATTTTGCATTTCTCATTTTTTTCACCACACCTTTTTTTTTTTTTAACTCTTTAATCACTTTGATCACAATTAGAATAAAATTCATTCTTTATCCTGGTTTACCAAGCCCATGTAGATCCTGTCTTTACATTTTCAACTGATCTCATACGGCTTTCCATTTTGCACACCACATATCAGCCACATTGGACTTATTATTTATTTGTTAATTAATTGATTAGTTAATGGTCATTTACTAATTTCTGCTTTAGAGCCATTATACTGGAATGTTTTCCTTCCTGACATTTATTCTCTTTTCTTGATATTCAGAATTAGCCCATACTGCTTTTCTGAATAGTCTTCCAAGACTACCCAATCTTAAGTGGCACACTAGAGGTACACTCTCTAGCACATCAACCAAATTAAAAATATATATATATTTATTAGAGAAGTTCTTTGTTTACCAAAAAATCATAAAGAAAATACAGAGTTCCTGTATACATCCTCCCCCAATTATTAACACTTTATGGACTATTAACTATGGTCTGTAGCTTTACATTAGGGCATTAGGGGTTCACAGTTGGTGTTGTACAGTTCTGTGGTGGTTTTAAAAAAGTGTTTATTCTAGTAACATATTTATAGTCTAAAATTTCCTTTTAACCATATTCAAATATATAATTCTGTGGCGTTAACTACATTCACAATATTGTGCTATCATCATATCCATCACTTCAAACAGAAATTCTGGTACTTCTCCATTCTCTCTTCTACCCTAGTCCTAGAGTGCTCGACACTTTCTACTCTGTCACCCAGTGTTAATTATTGCATAGTTTTGGTCACTAGTTAATATTTCTTTTGTTTATTTTACCTTCCTCCCAAACCCAAGATGTATATATATATATATATATATATATATAAATTCCATGAATTCTGATCATTATCATCAGTGCCAGGCATTTACTAGATGGTCTCTTTCTCTCTCTCCCTCTCCTCCCCCCATCTTTATATCACATAAATGAATGGTTGCTTAACCAGGTGAATTGTAGCCCTCAAGGAGCAACTATTACTTAAAATTTTTCTTAAAATCATTATTTTAATCAACATTTATGAGGAATTAAATTTTTGATGCATAAAATAACTATGGAGTTTAAATAGTTAAACTATTTCAATGGAAATGATTCTATTTTTCATTTTTTATTAATTTGCTTTGTGAAACAGTGGCAAACAGAATAATATATGTAAGATGTGATGTATTTTCTTTTTAAAATGTTTTAATATTAAAAACTTTCTTATAGTCACTGGATGAAGTCCATATACTGCATTAAATTCTTGTGTAATATGAGTTTTCTACTGAAGGAGGATAATTCATTTGAGCAGGTTAAACAGAAACTTAGCATATTGTTGCACCATTTTCTGGAAGAAATCCTCTGTGAGCTTGAATGGCTAATTAGAAGGCTATGCCAAAGTCTAAAAACTCAAAAAACTATAAAAAAAACCAACACATTTCTGCTCAATTTTTGGTGCCTTAACAGGTTCTGTCAATGCCAGAGAGCTCTGCTGCATTAATATCAATGCAGAATTGGTATCACTAAGGAAAAGAACACAATTGAAAATAACTCTATTTAGGGAAAAGGGTAGTTTACAAAAGAGATGATATCTACTAAATCAGAAATAAACACTACTAAAGCTAATGTCTGGATATTTAGAAAATGCATTTATCAAATAAATGCACATTTCCTGTCATCTCTGACAGTGATGTTTCCATTAGAGGTTTGTTCATTTACCAAGTTTAAGATGTCTGTCAATTTAAAGTGGTTTTATTAATCACTTTATATTTATAGTGACATAAAGCAGCATATTCTTCCTCATACTTATATATTGTTTAATCAACAATTTATGTATGTATACATTTATGCAATTCTGTTTGAATGGTTATTTGGGTTTCCATATGAAATTAAGATAAGCAGTTGGGTTTCAATGTTGAAGATTTAGGGTTTGGCAACTATAATACCTGACCGAGTCATACAATAATGGGTCCAAACTCTTGCATGCACAAAGGCTTATGGGAGTATCTCACAGGCAGGCTGGAACTATGCAAAAGGATGAAGTAAATATCTCTATCAGGAGCTCTGTCAGGTGTTCTTTTCCTTCAGGCATCACCCACACTGGATGCTATGGTGTAAATGCTATAATTAAGGTCCAATATTTCAGTCAAGTACAAGAAAATAGGATTATATGACAATGTCTTGCTGCCTCAGCATTCCTAACCCTGTGATTAGGTCTCCAGGGACCACCCCTGACACCTGCTTATGGAAGATCAACAGGTCCTCCTTCTTCTCCCCACATCCTATCTGGGTTTGTGTCCCCACAAAAGTCAAATGCAAACTCCCCCCAATCTCAACTCTTGCTTGACCTACCACTATAGCTCCACCCACGAGCAATAAAAAGGTGTGGTGCCCAGTACCATTGTAAACTTTTGCTCCCTACCTGCTTGCTTGAGCCTTATGCTCCTGACATTCTTCCCCATGTGACCCTGTGAGACATGCCATTCCTCTCTACTATAGGACCTGTGAGCACTAATAAATTTCTCTTTGATACATCTCTGGCTCACCTGGCTAATTATATGGAGTACCTTACAACACAAACACTATGTGCTGCTGGCTATCTGGTGAAATTAGGAGAGTGTCACCTGGGCTAACAGTAAGTTCCCATCCCCACACTGCTCCTGTGGGTGAATAAGTTCTCCTAGCCAAATAAACCACTTGTCAAGGGACCAGGC
This sequence comes from Myrmecophaga tridactyla, assembly GCA_004026745.1. Taxonomy (NCBI): domain Eukaryota; kingdom Metazoa; phylum Chordata; class Mammalia; order Pilosa; family Myrmecophagidae; genus Myrmecophaga; species Myrmecophaga tridactyla. The sequence continues at coordinate 104,627 of PVIY010003672.1, forward strand.
ATAGTCCTACTTAATCCTGAGTATCTGGTTTCTGTTCTCTGTCAGCTTGCAGAATTATTCATATAAGCCAAGTACATCCTCCTATGGGAACCAGAGAACCCTTGCCCTTTTGATATTGCAGAGCTTATTTTCTACAGTCCCTGGTTGTTCATTTAGTTGTTGGGTTCATACCCCATGGGGCTCTGAGTGGTGTTTGGTGTCCTTCTCTCTTTGGGCTGTAATTAAATGAGACTAATAAACTTCTGTCAATCTCCTCTGTCCTGTGTTATAAGTTTAGCTAGGCTGGTGTTTTAGTCTTTTTAGACTGTTCATGCAAATACCATGCAATGGTTGGGAGTAAACAGTGGGAATGTATTTGATCATGGTTCTGAGGTTACAAAAAGAACAAATCAAGGTGATACTTTATTTGCAAAGATTGTGTTCTGGGTGTTACTGGACAAACGTGTTGGATTCTTGCCTATTGAGCTCAGTGACCAATTCCTGAGACACTGGGATTTCAAAGAAAGAGTTTATTGCTAGGCATAAAGCAGGAGATCAGAGGGCCTATTAGCTCAAAAATCTGCCTTCCTAAACTACAGTAATTTTGATAGCTTCTTAGTATCAAAAGATGGACAGGATTTAGGATAATGAGCACAATAATAGCAGATGATGTAATTAGAGGTGATCTAACTATTGAGCATGTGCAGATTGATTACGTGCTTAGTTACAGAGCGTAGTAAGAAAATGGCAGCCTTAATATTATGATGGGCATGATTTTTAGTCTTATAATGAGGTATAAGCCTTAATATTATGATGGGCATGATTTTTAGTCTTATAATGAGGTATAAGTCACTTATAAATTAAAGTCTAAGCTATTGCACATGTCAGGCAGGCCCATCTTGGTTAGATCCAGTTTCAGTTATCAAGATAGCTTTGGACTTGAGGTGGGTTATTTCTGGACTGACCCAAGACCGTTAATTAATAAACATTAGGGGCTGTCTTTAGTGATCATAAGACTCTAAAGTCATAAAACTAGATAAATGGATACAAGTGAACTTTAGTCACACGTTTTTTGCAATCACAGGAGCACAAGATAAAGGCTATATAACCATTATCAGAGATCAAGGCAGTTCAAAGATTTAAGGTATTCCCTCTATACCATATATGGTATAGAGGGAATACCATAAAGTAAAAAGGAATAACTATATAATGATTCTGTAATCATAATCATCCCTTAAATCCTAACACTTGGTTATGTGGGGTTGGCTGCTGGTGATTCCTTGGTCCTGGGCTCCTCTGTCATATGGCAATGCACATGGCGGCCCTTTCTGGGTTCTGTTGAATTTAAAATTTTTGCTTCCTCTGGCTTTCTGTCCCAGAGAAATTTCTTTTTGAATTTCACTCTCTCATAAAGGGCTCCAGTATTAAGATTAAGACCCATCCTCGGCCACACCTTAACTACATAACCTCATCAAAAGGTATTATGTACAATGGGGTGAATAGAAGGTAACTGAAACAGACATTCCTTTGATGCCACCTCCCATGTGCTCTCTTTGAGCTTTCACCAATAAGCTTCTTCCCAACATCCCCAAACATCTTGCCACATCACTGTTGACCTTGCACTTGGAAAAATGCCTCTGCTATAAAAATCCCCTAAGGATCAGAGGCAGCACCATACTCATAGCATAAACTATCTGGTTCTATGTGGTATAATACATTTAAATTATGATTTTCTAGAGCCAAGATAGTATCTCAGTTCTAATGCATTAGTGGTCCTAATGGTGAGAAATTTAAATCTGCAGTATCAAGAGAGCCACTGATGGAAAGCTGATGCACCCGAAAGCACACATAATAAGAAATTGCCTAGATTGCAAATAATTAAAACCTTTGAGGGGCTTTTGAACATTTGAGGATCAAACTGGTAAAAGAAAGGTAGAAAAGAGAAAGTCAATAATGTCCTGAGTAAATAACAATAACTAGTATTTACCAAACATTTACTATGGGTCATGATATTAAGTGCTTCACATGTATTTTCTCATCATGTTCAAAATAAATTTATAAAGTAGGTTCTATTGTCATTGACTAAAAACAAAACAAATTAAACCCTGAGGCTTAGCAAATTGAATAACTTGGCCAGTCTGATATAAGTAGAATGTTGTGAAGATAAGGTTTGAGCCCATCAATCTCTATAAATTCAGACATAGGATGATAAGAAAAGCCCTGCCCTGGTGAATATGTGTGTATGAGCATGAGTGGTGAGTCACACACATCAGAATGGCACACTGAATCACAGCTGTACTGCTTTACTAGTAGGCAGTCTTGAATCAGGCAGGTGCATAATCTTGAACTTCCTTTGAAGTTCTTTCCTCTCTAATGATAAATCAAGAACTAGCAAACAAAGAGGACTTTAGAGGGTCAGTGTAAGAATTTACTGAGATAATCTAAGTTAAAGCACATGGTATGTTTTAGTTGTTACATCCATGTTTGTTCCTAATCTTTGTGTTCATTTAGTGACACATTCAGCAAATTATTTTTGAGCACCTAATATATGCTACTTCTCTTCTAGGTACTGGAATACATCAGTGAAAAAAGTAAAGTACCCTGCTCTCATCCATTTCTTCCCCCATTCATCAGATAAGTACTGAATGAATCAGAGAGTTAAATATAAAGCCATACATGAACTAGAATTAAACATGAGTGGGTATCTCTAGAACTTGAAAGTATGAAACAATTTCCTCTCTGACTTAATATCCAGAAGCAATAAGGGGAACTATTGATAAATTAATACTAAAAAAGAGTCTGCAGGGCAAAAAGCACCAAAAATAAGATGAAAAGACGAGTAGCAAAATTGAAAAAAAGATTGCAATATGTCAAAAGTTTTGCAAATAGAGAATAAAAGACCAGTTAACAAAAATAAGTTAACGATGGGAAGATATCATTTATAAGAAAAGAAATGCAAATAGCTTTTAACCTAATAAAATGATGTTGAAGTTTTTCTGAAAATGAGGGAATTGCAAATTGAAATTATATGGAGGTGCCATTTTCAACTATCAGTTTGAGAAAAATCTAAAAGTTTGACAATGTACTCTGTGTGACAGTGGGAGAAAAGGCACATATGTATTTGCAGCGAGGAATGCAAACTGGTACAACTCCTCTGGAGGGGAAGTTAACAATATCTGGCAAAATTACTCTGTTTCATCTTTGACCCAGCACTCTTACTTCTGAGAATCTACCCTCACAATACACTGAAAAAAATACAAATAGTATATATGAGCAATGATATTCATTGCAGCATTATTTTTAATAGCAAAAGATTTGAAACAATAATAATGCCAATCAATAGTGTACTGGGTGCTATGTAGTGTCTATATAGCATAGACATATACAATTTCTGTTCACATGTAAAAAGAAATGAGGAATATATCTGTATAGTATAATGGTCACTCTCCAGGGAATAATGCTAAGTGAAAATAATAAAGTTGGAAAGATACATATGTAGTATGATACTATTTAACTAGAAAAGGTAAGATATATAAATATATATGCATATGTATATGTATAAAAAAGGAAATAATAAAATGGGAAAAAAGGTCACCTGTAGGATGCAGTATGAAAGAGAGATAGCAAACAGGGATAGAATATAGATTTCTTTTAAATTGTCTTATTTTGTAAATTTGACCTCATAACCATGTAGACATTTTATACAATATTTAAAACAAATAGAAATGACAAAGGAATTCCTAGAAATTGAAAGTGAGATAAAATAACTAAATCTAAATCTGCATCTAGCTGATTGGATAACATAAAGAAAGAAACTATTTTGATGGGCTTAAAAGCACTGTAATTTGACTACACATTCCTAGTAACATTTAAGCATACAAAAACTGCATAATAATTTCTATTATTGTAGAATAATAATACTATTATTAGTATTATTACTATTTCTAGGTACACTAGAAGATTTTTATACTAGTGTTAGTACTTTTTATTCTGAAACTGTTTTTTGTATATATTTTGTGATACAGAAAATAAATAATTTTGCTGAGATCTAGGATTTTTATCATGAGACAAAGGAAATCCAGATCAAGTTTGATAAATGTAGGCAAAAATCTTGTTGCCATTAATTTGAAGTATCAGTTTGAGCTTATGATGTTTTTTGTATATCCTAGCTCTAATTATTGAAAAGGTCTAGAAACAATAAAGAACCCAATGAAAATCACAATGAGCTTATTTAGTGTGATACTACGGTCTATAAAAATTATTCTGCTCAAAAAGTAAGGAGTGTACTACACCAAGATTTGGGATCAATAATAGGGGGGATAAGGATAATGGGGTGTTTCGTGTTTTCTTTTTTTGTGTGTCTGTCTGATATTTTTCTTTATGGAGCAATGAAAATGGTCTGAAATTGAGTGTGGTGATGATTGCACAACTAGGTGATGATTCGGTAAGAAATTGACTGTATTCTTTGATGGAATATATGGTGTATTAATCAGGGTTTTCTAGGGAACAAGAATCAGCAGAAAGTATCTGTAAATATGACATTTTATAAAGGTGTCTCATGAGAGTGTGGGGATGCAGAAGTCCAAATTCCAAAGGGCAGGCTGCAAGCTGACAGCTCCAATGAAGGTCTTAATGAATCCCCCAGGAGAGGCTGGCTGGCTGAAGCATGGAGGGAAATTCTCTCTTCTGACTTCTCCTTTAAAGCCTTCAGCTGATTAGATTAAACATCACTAATTGCAGAAGTCACTTCCCATAATGCCAATGGATGTAATCATCCATGGATGCAAACAATCTGCTAATTATTTACAGTAATGGTTACGCCGGTGCTTGCTTGACCACAAAACTGCCAAAGTTAACACTTGGCAGCTATACACATCATCTTTAATGAAAATTATTCCCTAAGTAGAACACAATAACAGACACACATATATATATATATATTTTTTTTTGCCTAACAATACTCAACTGTTCTGTGTACAATTGGAAATGCACTAAATCTCTCCAGAATAGGGTGCAAGTCCTCGGGTAATATTCACTCTTAAACATGATATTCTAGTTTGCTAGGTGCCAGAATGCAATATACCAGGAATGGAATGGCTTTTAAAAAGGGGAATTTGATAAGTTGCTAGTTTACAGTTCTAAGGCCGAGAAAATGTCCCAATTACAAGTCTATAGAAATGTCCAATCTAAGGCATCCAGGGAAAGATACCTTGGTTCAAGAAGGCTGATGAAGTTCAGGGTTTGTCTCTCAAATGAGAAGGCACATGGTGAACACAGTCAGGGTTTCTCTTTCATCTGGAAGGGCACATGGCAAACACGGAATCACATGATATTCTATAATAAATGCTGCAACATGAACAGTACACCTTATGTCATATGATAAGGGGATAAGATAGAAGAGAAAACAAAGATATTTGCTTTATGTACAAACACAAACATGCTCATAACAAGACAAGGAGGAAATACTCGCACCTTCACATCCTTGTTTCTGTAGCTGGTCACGTGGTTGTAGTTCACATTATCACTGTCTTCTCCATGTCCCCTTTACCCTCAGCAGCACTTCAGCTGGCCTTGGTTCTTTGCCTGGTGGGGTGGGCCAAACTTTGATTCCAAGTCAACACATTTTTTGCAAGATATGTATGAATGGAACCACTGCCAGTCTGGACAAAAAGGGACAGAAAATGGACAGATTGAAGGAAAAATTACTTCAAAGGCAGAACCAGGGAGACTAAGGCCTGGAGCCAGGAAATCTTAGGCCAGGAGAACAGAGTCACCCATGAATGTGGAGAGGATAA